>JAUCMU010000046.1:367379-388634 GCA_032275025.1 Enteromius treurensis | reverse complement strand
AGTTTATGTTCACATACAGCTACATGACACACTGCATGAAAGATCATATTTGAAAAGGCATAATAGGGGCACTTTAATGCTTGAATGCAAAAGCAACCCTCCCTTTTAAGAAAATGGACGTACCTGGCACATTTCGGTGATAGTGTCGTCAAACACGCCGCCGGCGTCATCTGCTCCTTCTCCAACCAGCTTCACCTTCCATGCTCTGGAGGGCAGACGCAGCTCAGTGGGGTTCAGGTTCACCACTTGTTTGGCGATCTGGACAAAAATTGGCTTGCTAGAGCGCCCCCTGTGGATTGGAGGACAAGGTTAGGTACTTCTAAGTAAATCAAAAACAAACGTGTAGCTTAAACAGGAAGTTTAAAAACACTGTCTTATCAACTATTCATCTTCATTTCCTACACTTCCTGTATCCCTCTAATCTAGTGATCCTTAACCTTTTTGACTCCAAGGCCCCCCTATTGTCAAGAATTTACCAGATTTTCACCATTTACTATATAAGTGTTAAGAATTAGAATCTTTTAAAATATTGTTTTACTCAGTTTCTACCTGATATAATATTTATTTTAAATGGCCGTGAAGTTACATTATTTTATTAATTAACATGACCATGGAAATTAAACTTAGAAATCCCTATTTTTTTTATTTTTTTGGCTTAGTTTAAAACATTAATCCATGAAATATATATTTTTCCAGCCTAAGCACATTACATGGAGAAATAAAACAAAATCTATATAATAACCATAATAATTCCACTGTAAAAAAAGAACACAAACCATCCTGAAACAAAACAAAAAAACACTGAATTGTGATAAGAGTGCTGCATTTCGCTCAGAATCATGCGTCACATATTTACTAAATTAAATCACAGACTTTAAATTCTAATCCAAGTTGTGATTTTGGTTTTGATGTGATTAACCGTGCAGCCCTAGTTAAACGTCTTTTTTTTGTACCTGGTGGAGATCCGTTTGACTGTAATCTGGGGGCCGTAGGTCTTTCCCTGGGTCATGGTTCTGCCGATAGTGCGAACGAGAGGAAGGGTGTTGACTTTCGGGGACAGGAGGCCTCTGAGTTGGCCCTGTACAATGGCAGCGGTTCCTGAGCTGTAGCGAGAAGCATTCACCTGGAAACCAGCCAGACAGTGACACGGTCAGACAAAACTTCTGCTCTGATATCGACCGACACAGACCTATTAGTGTGGAGGTAAAAAACAGGAACCGTAACAAGGAACACTTTCACACTGGACACAAATCCAGCAGAGCTTAGAAAATGATGAAAGGTTCTTGGCAGGCAGGCAGGCAGAGTAGTTTTCTCAGTGAAACATCAGCAGCGAATGCTGTGATTCACATGGATGTATGTGTTTGTTTTATTATTGATTGCGTACCTGACTGCGGGGGTCGAGGTTCAGAAGCCTCCAGGACTTGTACATAAGATCAGAGAAGTGGTACAGCACTCGGAGACGGGTGTTTAGCACTTCAGGGCTGCATTCTTTGAGGGCGTTGTACTGCGGAGGCACGGACTGAGGCAGACCCAGCTGTATCCCTGAACAACCTGCAAAACACACGTTCAGAGCTGTTGACACGAAATGCAAAAACAATTCTCACATCCAACAGCTGAGGAAATGATCCTACATCAGACGTTCAACATGAGGTCAGAGTCTGTGGACATGTGAACGTTTTTTTCTGAGATATGCTAGGATTCAGCAGACGCATTTTGCAGACTTACAGGGTTTATAGATATGATACATTTTCAGGAGTCTGCCTGTTGATTGATGCTACTGGAGAAGTAGTTTTAAACATCACATTTGTAGAGACTTCACTAAAAAAGCAACTTCCAGTCAAATAAATATTTTAGAGACAAGTATAACTAGAAAATATACAATATAGTTTAAAAGTCTGGATCAGTAAGATTAAAAACATTTTTTTAGAATATGCTTATTGTTGCTCAAGTAACAATTTCTTATTAGTATTAATGTTGAAAATAGCTGCAAAATAACAGTTTTATTTAAAATATAAATCTTTTGTAACAATAAAAATGTTTTACTGACGTTCGTTGAATTTAATGCATTCTTACTGAATAAAAAAATAAAAAACTTTTGGCCTGCTGGATGTGCACATTTTAATTGTAATCTTTAAAAAGAAAAAAAAAGAAAATATTTACTATACAAGTTTATTTAAATATTTTATGGATTTTCTGTAATTAAATTTTCTGTAAAAAAAATAAATAAATAATAATAACAATAAAAATAAATATAATTAACATTTCAAAATTTTTACATTTAAATTTAAATTAAAATTTTGGAAATTTTGTTTTATAGAACCAAAAATAATTAACTTATTATTAAAACAGTGCTAGTTGTGTGCTGCATGTAAGTAAACATAATCAGCTGTTAACCATGTAGAACAGTCCAAGGCAGCTCACTGGGATTTGTTTGTACCTGAAGCTCTGGTTGACAGAGCCGGTGTGGTCCAGGCCGAGGTATGACATCGTCCAGCTGAGATCTGCCTGATGTTCTTGCCCTGTAGAGCAGTAACCAGAGTGGGCTCTTTGACAGGATTGGAGTGGCCCAGACCTAGCTGCAATACACACATAAAGGGCATAAAAATACTTGTATACTAAATATTCCTTTATTATTTGCAGTTTCACAGAAAACATGCTTAAACATCATTGCTGACAGTACCTGGGCCTCACAGTTGCAGCCCCATGCGTACACGTCTCCAGTGTTGGATAAAGCAAGGATGTGCTCGCAGCCTACAGCGATGTCCTCGATGAAGACGCCCTCCAGAGCGGGAATGATCTGAGGTCTGTTATGATTCTTCAGCATGGAGTCTGGCAGACCTATCAGACGCTCTGGGAAAACATACACTCATGTTAAGGACTTTCTCAACATCACAAAGGTCATTTGAAAAACACAGTCAACTTTACAATCAATATGTTCTTCTAAGAGAAAAACTGGTTCAGGCTAGAATCAAAATCGAATAAAGGTAAATGATGCCATTTACACAAAAACACATTTAGAGGATGATGATTTCTGGAGGGTCTACCTTGGCCGAATGTGTAGACGTGTCCATCTTTGGCTAGAACCACTGAGAAATGTGTTCCACATCCAACTTTTTTAATGCCTTTATTGCACAGAGGCTCCACTTTCTAACAATGAATAGAAACACAGGAAGCATACTGATTTTCAGAAGTTTGGGATAAGTAATACTTATTTTTTTTAAATAAAATTATTCTTTTTATTGAGCAAGGATGCATCAAACGGTGACCATAAAGGCATTTATAATGTTACAAAGCATAAATCAACATATCAACAAATAAATGTTGTTCTTTTGAAAACTTGAATGCATCACGTACACCAAAACAGCATGATTCCTGAAGGATATAAGTTATGATGCTGAAAACTCAGCTTTGTATCACAGAAATTAATCATATTTTAAAACATCTTAAAATAGAATTAAATTGTAATATTTCAAATTTCCTTTTGAACCAAAATGCACCTGATTAATCTGTCAGACTGTACCTGTGGGTAGCATTTCACTGTACATGGTCCAATACCCAGTTTACCGTAATCCCCATCTCCAAAAGCCCACACGGTCAGGCCGTCTGATGACAGGACCAAAGTATGATTGATACCACATGACACCTAAACACGGCAGAAAAGGTCATCTTCACTCATCACACGCTGGTCAAAGGTCATACTGTATGCGCACATTACGATGAAAGTCCTAACAATGAAGAAGCACCTGTGCAATGTGGTACCCATCCAGTGCTGTAACTCTCTCTGGGATCATCTTGTTCGAAGTTGACCTTTGACCCAAGCGTCCAGAATCTCCACTGCCAAAAGTGAAGAGTTTTCCGTCCGATGTGATGACAGCTGAGTGTTTGAACCCACATGCCAACTGAAAGAGGGAAATGACGTCAGAATCAGAAATCTTCTGAAATCTGAAACCTGATCATGTGATGGTTCTGGTGACAGTCTTTTTTTTTTTTTTTACCTGCACTACCTCCTCTCCCTGCAGAGCCTCAATCTGTTTGGGTCGCCTTTGCCTTTCACTGTTCCCGTGGCCGAGTTTCCCATAATCCCCATCACCCCAGCTGAACACCTCTCCGGTCTCAGTGAGAGCCAATGAGTGGCCATCAGACCCGTACGATGTCACCAGCTGAGTCACTACATAACCTGTTATAAAAAAATAAAACAAAAACAACATGTATTTCATTCATTTTTAGAGTTCAGATAATATTATAATAATAATATTAAGTAATAGTAATATAATAAAAATAATATTTTATAGGCAATTATTATTATTTATAATTATTATATAGCTACTGTATAAGTTATTATAAAAATAGAGGTTGTCACTATAATTATTTTTATTCATAATCTTATTTCCAATAAATAACAATAAGTAACAATTTTTTTCCCCAGCACAAATATTAATAAAAAATATATTTTTTTTTTTCAAATTCAAGTTCAAATAATGATATCTGCATAATAATACTATTTTAAAAGGTAATTATTTTTATTTGTAAGTATTATATAGTTACAATATGTTTAAAAAAAATCAATTAAGGTAATTATTCTTAATAATATTATTATAATTCTGATGTTGTTATTGTTAATGTTATTTGTTGATCATGCTTGTAAGTTTATTTATGTTTGTTTTTCAATGTTGTTATTATTCTATTAATAAATAATTATATTAATTGACAGCCACAGTTGTTTCACTTAAAAAAAAAAAAAACTAAAAAAAAAAAAAACTAAAATGAGATGAAAAATTCATGTATTTATTAAATAAAACTTCTATAACACTCGGTAAGAGTTCATTTCTGCATCAATTTTCAACCTTTTCCCCCCAAATTCAAACTACATCTGTCTACCGCACGTATTACTGGCACTGGCCTGAAAACCAGTTTGCTGTGGTTTGCATTACCTTGTAAAGCTGAGATGATAGTCGGGGTGTAGAGGTCGTCTGAGTTACCCTGTCCGAGTCGTCCATAACTGCCCTCCCCTACAGCCAGAACCGTACCGTTAGCCTGAACCAGGAACGTGCAGTTCTGACCGCACACAACCTGAGAGAAACGCACAGCTTTTTAAACAAACATGCCAACTTTTGTGGTAGCCTTGCATGCGTTTTGTGTTCATAATCTACCTGTTGAGTCTGCGAGAGTGAGGGAGCGAGTGTGGGCACAGAAGCACTGGTTCCAGCATCCGCCAGCTGCCCGTGACGCCCATTACCCCACAAATACACCTCGCTTTTACCACCCTGCTGCCAGTCCTGTCACAACCACAAACATGACTTTATTAGATTAAAGCACTGTTAAATACAATAATAATCCCTTAATACGCGTAAAAAAAAAAACATTATTCTTTTAAATGCAGTCTCAAGCCATTTCAGCAAGCTGTAAAACGGGCGTAGAGATATGCTTTAAATAATGAGGAAAGGAGTGTGTGTAAAGCAGAGACAGGGTTTTTGTGTGGGGTAATTTATAAAAGCTGAATGAATAAAAACATGTGAAGAGTGATAAAAATCGGCCTGAAAGAACAATGCTGAACACAGGGGCTATACTGACAGAGACGGATGAGGGAGATGAAGGAAGATCCGGACGTCTTAACACACACTTCCACGTAATCTGCTAAACCTCACGCGAGTTCAGGAACATGCAGACTTACTTCAGGTCTGCTGGTCGCCCAGGACATGAGCTGCTCATCCATCATGAAGGTCCATTTACTGTTGTCCTGGGAGGAGATCAAAAGGCCCTTTGCATAAATCAAAGTAACCTTTAAGGGGCATATTGTTGAAAAGGATTTTCGGAGTAATTCTGGTGTCACTGAGATACTATTATATGTTTTATTAATATTTCGGTTGAAGTTTTACAAATTTTGCTGTGTGTTTTGTATATTATACATTAACCATCTATGTGTTTTTATTCATTTTAATTTGATAAAAAATGTTGCCTAAGCAACTAGATAAAATATATAATTTAAAATCACTAAATGTTTTTTTTTATTATTATTGTTTTCATTTTAGTATGAAAAAAAAAAAAAAAAAAAAAAAAAAATATATATATATATATACACCTTTACCCTGTACTGAATCAAAATACAATATTTAATTCCAAAAATTACATGATAATCTGAAAAATATAAAAAGATTAAAAAGGAAAAAAACTCTAAAATATCATTATGTATTTTTATGTTTTATACTTTACTGCATTTGTCCATAATTATTGTTTACATGCTTTTACGCAAACTTTTTAGTACTTTATTTCTCTTTTTTCATTTTAATCCTTGCTGTGTATTTATTATTTTCTAAAAAGTAAAGCAGCAAGAAGAGCTTAATATTTAATATTCCAAGTAGTCAAAAAACCAAAAGCAAATTTGATCGTTCCTGGAAATATTTATCAAAGATCAACTTCTTTTCATTTTACCAATGGTTTGTTCAGCTCCGTGGACCCAGAATGATGGAACTCGGGTGCAATGAAGGATTCTGGGAAGGCTGTGCCACGAGAAAACGCCTCTGCGCTCTTCACTGTGGTTGAATAAGTGGAAAGCCAGTTCCACTCTGAGGGGCAGAAGGACCCAAAACCCCCGTCCTGATCCGGCCCTGTCCCGCTGTGGTGAGGTGGTCTGGGCTGACGGCACAGTAACTGATCCAAATAGAGACCCACGGCCAGAGAGGACAGACTCTGGAGAAAGGCACTGTGGGTCAACTGATCGCCCGCCATCACGTGACTCTGAGGAGCACACATGAAAAGATATGATGTTATATCTACAATAAACTGGGAAATACTTTTTCATAGAAATGATTTACGGAGCAATTAAGGTTTATGTTGTTTTAAAGAAGCTCACCAAGACTGCATTTATTTGATCAAAAATACAGTAAAAATAGTTACAAATTATCACTGTAAATATATTATAAAATCTCATTTGATGAAGAACAACTTGGTGACGCGGAGGTGATGTTGACCCAGAAAGCTGCAGTTGATTTATTAGAGCAGAAGCTGCAGTGAACTGACTGACTCGGGTGTCTCCTCAGCAGACTGCAGATCGCAGGAGATCTCTGCTGTTTAACCGAGGACAATAATGAGCTGTTAATAGAGACTGTTAAGTGAAACTCTGCAGCAAAACGGAGCAAAGAAGAGTCGATATGCTAGAAGAACAGACTGAGGCGCAGCAGAACTGAGGCAAATACATGCATAACGTGTCAGTTGTTCTAATGTATTGAACGGAGTTACATCATTTCTATAGCGTTCGAGAAGACTTCAAGAACTCTTTTCATCATAAAGCACACCTACACAGCTTTTCCTGTTTTATAAGCAAATGTTATCATCAGAATCTATCCATAAAGGTCATTTAAAATTTAAAAATAAAAATAGTGTAGTTATAATCATTATTCTGCTTACTTATTATATTATATTTTATAATTATATTTCATTCATCAGCATCAAATGTAATATTTACAGCAAACTCGATTTAAAATTATTATATAAAGTAAAAATATTAAACAATTCACACATTAATTTTTACAAACAAACAAGACAAAAAGAAATAAAAATCAACAATACCAACAATATTTATATAAAATCTTTCAATTAATATCGGATGGTAATAATACCTCCTACATTTTTTACATTTTGTATGAGACTGTATTTTGTAAATTATAAGCAATTTTTCATTTAATTCCAATTTTATTTTATTGGCTCATACCAATTTAAAAATGAATAAATATCAAATAAAATAGTCGAGTGAGGATACAAGTATAAATACTCAAATTTCAATCTAGCACTAACTAAAAGATTAATTTAAGGCCTTTTTTTCCCTGTTTTTAGTGTGTTTATTCTTAGTTTTTTACAAAATAGCATAGATTAATACATAATATTCATCAGTTAACAGTCGCAACACGAAGACAGTAAAATATACCTAATTACCTTATCAATAAATGTAGTGAATTTTGAGTTCTGATGAGAAACTAAGTACCTTCTCATAGCTGTACTGCTCCTGAAGCAATGTGGGAAGGCGCTCAAGAAACACGGCCATGCAAGGAGCACGATTCAATCCCAGAATGCCCTGACTGCGGAGAACAGAACGGCAGGAGGCCAGAACGTGATTCTGAGCGATCCAGTCTGGGGTACAGCGAACTAGCAAAACGTCCTGAGATAGGAGAAACATAATTAAACATTACTTTTTTTTTTTTTTTATCAAACATGAACTGAATAAAGCACTTTTTCAGAAAGTGTTCGGTACCTTTGATCTTCCAGAACAAGCGGTCACCCCTATGTGTGGGATCCAGGTGGTACAAACCACAGAGCCCATTCCTGTAACCACAGTCTGCAGGACTGAACCATCCTACAACACAGGGGAGTTACAATCAAAAACAGGAGCTTTTTAAAGCCAATTAAAGAAATACGTATGAGAAGCGTTTGACTCACCCTGAGAGACCAGATGTTGAGCACACCTCCGATTCCTCCAGACACCAGCGCAAGTCCACTGGGACAAAATGACAGGGTCTTTACCGCGGTAATGTGTCCACTCAGGCGGAACACACATTTAGCATTGCCCCGCTATAACACAAAAACAAACACACAGCCTCCTTAAACTGTACTAACATCTCCAAAAAAAGACCTTTAGTGACAATTAATCTAACAGTAAGAAAGTGAGTTAAAAGGTCAGTTCATACAGGCAATAAATAAGAAGGCTTAATTTACTCTGAGTAAATTATCCAACCTCCCTCTCTCCAAAAAAAGACATAAATAAATCAATCTGACCTTGATGGCACTGCTCTTGTCTTGGCTGGTAGATGGGGTGAGGAAATTGGGAACTGAGACATTAGCGCCCCCTTGAGGAAGAGTCCACACATACAGGAGGCCATTTTGACATCCACTGAAGAAATAAAAGAACATCTTAACCTTTAGATGATAAATTGGACACCTGTGTATCCTTTCGTACCAATATAACAGATACATGTCTGCATATCCTAAAAATACTTCATGAAGTACTCATTTAAATCTCTCCTCTGAGGTATCTTGTACCCATTCTTCACGTTAATGGTGTGAAAAATATGAATAGTGACATATTACGCACTTTTGTAACATTTTAGGACCACTTGATTTGATTCTCACTCATAATGTTAATGTTTCTTTCACCAAAGTCGTCCTTGAATTTGTCTATTTTCCCTCCTTTTTTATGACCTTTAGGTTTAACTTCTGTTCTATCTATTATCTTAATGAATGTCATGGCTCTTATTGTACACAATTTACCTGTGCATTTGTCATTTTTAATATAATTTTTAAATTGTATTGTTTAGATGTCACATCGCTTTTTTTCCTTTTCTTTTTTGATAATTCATTACACTCATAATATTAAAGGAAACATCAGTTGCTGCCTGGGTTAATATAGCTGATAAAAATAATAATAAAATAATAATAAAATAAAATATATTATAAAAAACTTCCAATGAAACATTTCTTATTCTAAAATAAAAAAGTAAATACGGACATATTTAAAAGTAACAAACTAATACATTTTTTTTTTTTTTTTTTTAAAAAGAGACAAATACAAACTAACAGCAAATTAATTAACTATTTAATTAAAATAAAATATCAGATTTTAGAAATTAAATATTAGAAGATTAAGAACAGTACAAAATAAATTAACAGAAACTTTAATAGTAGCTTAATGATCATGTAAAATAACACTGGTTTCTATTTCCATTTTTTTTTTTTTTTTATGCCATTTTAAGAATTCTACATATAAATGGATTTTTTTGTCAGTGAAATGAGTAGCAACACCCCTGCCAATCTGCTAAATACTGAAGTAGGTGGGCATCTGGTTGTGAAAATCGCTGTAATGATTATTAAGCACATGGCACACTTACACTGCCATCATGAGACGAGGCTCAAGTCCTCTCCCGGGCAGAGGACACCACTCCGCTGTGTTGACGGTGCCGGTGTGGAACAGAGAGTGGAGGGTGACCCACGCACCGCTGGCACGACCCCAGATCTTCACCACCTCAGAGCGGCCCACAGACAGCAGCAGATGACCGGTAGGGTCCCACCGAAGCGCACTCACACTCTCCTGTCAACATACAGCCATGTCACTCTCAAAACGTACAGCTCTATTTGTGTCAAAGTATGTGTTCAGTTTCAATCTGTCTGAAATGTGTGCATTTTTGAATGAAATGAACTACAGTGTAATAGTTTATGGATGGCAAGATTTTTTATGTTTTTGAAGGAAGTCTCTTATTCTTAGAGAGACAAAAGGTACAACAGAAAAAGCAATATTGTGAAATACGGCTGTGATTTAAATTAACTTTTTTCTATTTTAATATAATTTAATATGTAATTTAGCATCATTTTCAGCATTTTTTCAGCATCACTACTCATTATTCGGGGTCACATGATCCTTCAGAAATCATTCTGAATTGGCGCTAAAGAAATATATATTATTATTGTTTATTATTATTATTATTATTATTAGATGATTAAATATTTATTTATTTATTTACTTGTTATTACACAACTGTTAAAAAGAGTTCAGCTGCATAATATTTTTATACATATATATTTAATATATTTTTGCTTCTGATTCATATCACTTCCAGTCCATTGTCATACTTTTTATTTAGTCAAAATAAATGATTTATTTGATAACCAAACCATCATTACTGGTGTTTAGGACTCCATACTCACAGGAAATGCTGTTAGCAGAACAGGCGGGTCGATTTCGTAGCTCTCTGCTGTTGCTAGTAGAATTTTGCCATCGGGATAGCCCACGGCAAAGGGTTTATCAACACTGTACCAGGCCAGACACTGAGGTGCTAAAAAACACACAGTGATAGTCATGCACCACTGAATTTATAAACACACATTAAAACAGATCTTCAGCGCATATATGGACTAACCTTCTTTCCTGTAGCAGTGAGTGAGCTCCGTTCGCTCCACCCTCAAGTCGTCTGTGACCTCCAGCCAGCAGAGGGAGCCGTCCAGCCTGCCCACCAGCAGACTCTCAGGAGGGCTGACCTGACTGCAGGCTTCTTGACTGAGGAATGGAGTGGAGGTTTGAACCCACGAGAGAGCAGTGACCCAGGACGACTGAGCCTCGATATGCGCTTGAGTACCTACAGGAAAGACAAACATAAACACTTACAAAAGGTGTTTGTATAATACAACTCTGCAGTATATTATGTGCATCTTCCAATATCCTGGACAGTTTTTATCCACCAAGACTATTAGTGGTTCATAGCCTAACATTTAGAATCCAGGCTAAAGTAATAAAGTGGTGCTTTACATATTTATAGGAATATGTTCTTTTCAGATTTTTCCTGTTTAAATAATTATTTAATAAATACTTTTTTCCATCCAGTGTTGTTGATGTTACCTTAAGAATAAAACTGAAAATATTACAAAATAATTTTTGGTAATTAAATTAAAAGCTCAAAGTAAATTAAAATAGTTTTCATATTGTCTTGCTCTTACAGTCAATTCTAAATTAACGTATGCCCATTCGATTACATAAAAGATATGGCAGCAGTAGTGCTCTGTGTGTGTGTGTGTGTGTAAATGTGACAGCAGGATGCTGGTCTGACCATTGACGGTCCAGATGTTGATGAGTTTGTTCTGGAAAGCGGCCAGTAGAGTTCCCCCTGCGCTCCACGATACAGCGGACAGCAGATGAGATCCCATCGAACCATCTGAGCTCTGAGCATCCTCACTACAGAGACACACAAACACACAACTATCACACTTCTGTCTCATTCAACAGAAAATTGATTTCCCAACAGACATTTGGAATTTCTCTTTCCTTATCAAAGAGACAAAAACCAGAGTCTCACCTGACGCTGCAGGTGTGTGTATGCTGCAGTTCTGCTGTGTTTGGTGTTACGGCCCACAGCCGAACCGTCCCGTCCTGTGAGCCAGTGGCCAACAGACCTTGTTCTGTATTCCAGTTGCAGCTGCTCACCTACAAACACCACCAGCAATCAGAAACAAGTCAAGATTTTCTCTCTCTTTCTCTCCATCTACATTTACATATTATATATATAGAGAGAGAGAGAGACAGAGAGAGAGAGAGAGAGAGAGAGAAAGAGAGAGAGAGAGAGAGAAAGAGAGAGAGAGAGAGAGAGATCTAGCGTGTTTCTTTAAGTATTTTTACTGTAGCTACATCTTCTTTACCCTGTTCTGATGTCCTTCCAGCTTTTTGATAGGACACTTGCGCAGATCTCCGGCCATGTCGCTGTATGTCTGGGGTCTGGCAGTGTTGTCTTTTTCAGAGACCGCCAGGGCCTGTACCAGCTGTTGAGCCGCCCACTGTCTGTGTCTGCTGGTCAGCCTGGCTGACAGGGCACAGGCAGCGAGTGCATTAGTCAGCTCCAGCGGCCCGACTCGGACTCCCGCTTGAGAGAGAGGAGGACCTGAGGGTGGAGGGCTTCCGCCTTCTGTCCAGTCACATGCAGAGTTAATTAGGATAAGTTAATTTCAAATCATTAACTTACACTTAAAAATGATGTATGGGTAATCTAAGTGAGTTTCTAGAATTGAACTCAGGAGGGTTCCCAAAACATTTTACCATTGTCATTTACTTTTCCATACTGTACGTTTTCCAGCTAATCATGATTACTAGTAATTCATTTATTTAGCCACTGTATTCTCAAGGACCAAAATGTCTAACCAATGACATATTTTAGAGATAAGCATCAGAAGCAAATTCACTGTATATTTAATTTTTTATGACTTTTACATTTCTCTATGACTTTTCAAGACCTGTTAATCAAACATAAAATTCCCCAATACTTATACTTATACTACTTAATAGAATAATTGAATAATAATAATAAAAATACTAATGAATTAATTATTTTCTTAATTTTTTTTATATTTTACTAATTGTCATGTGACATCATCTGACAAAGAACCATGCAAAAGTGTTTTAAAATGACTAAAATTAATATAAGTAACAACAAAAAATAAAAAATATTGCAGAATTTCAGTGTGAATTATAAGAAGCTGATAAAGAAATAAAATTATAGTAAAAGTAATAAGAAAATGTAAATACTTAAATTTCAATAAATTGTTATATAATTTTATATTTTACAATAAATATTTTATTTAAATATTATATTACATTTTAAACATTAATAAATGATTATTTTAGATATTTTCTTTATTCTTTACATTTACATTGGTCTTGTGACCATTAACTGGCATTAAAAAAAATAATTAAATAATAATAATAATAATAATAATAAAGGCAAACATGTTGCACAATGTTTGAAATATTAAGCTAAAATGTCAGTAGATAGTTCAATTGAATATTTCAGGACCAAGGGGACCCGATGAAGAAGTTCAGAAATCACTGGTCTGAACTGAACTAAAAACATACGAAACATTTAAAATATATGTACAGTTTTGAGAAGTGCTTTACCCTTTGATTCAGTGGAATCGCTTCTTTCCACACTATAACGGTATCGGACGCCTTTCTCTGTCAGGAGGGACACCAGACTCTGAGTGACTAGGAAGGTGGGTGGGGTCAGTTCCCTCGGCTCCTGTGGCGCCCCCTTAAGGGCGGAGCTTTGCCTCCTCCTCTGCTGCGGATCGGTGATAGCGCTGATGTTCATCCCTGTAGCTGCTGCCATGAGATCCTGAGAGCAAGGACATGCAGGTGAGACAGCATGATTAGGCGGAAGACAGGATGATTAAATGAGCTGAAAGGAGAGAATGATGAAGAGCATAGCAAGGATAATGAGGTGAGAAACATTAGTGGAGAAGACAAGAAAGACGCTTGGGAGGGAGGAGAAAGAGAGAGAGAGAGAGAGAGAGAGAGAGAGAGAGTACCTGAGTGCAGATGTCCACTAACTCTCTGTAGGCAGCAGGACTGTGGGACACTAAACTACCAATAGCAGAGCTGAGGAAGGACAGGAAGGCGAAGCCTGTGCGATCGCTCATAGAGCCACGCCCCATTCCCTGCTGGTCCACACCTGTGTGGACACGCCCCCCTGCTGCCAGACACATCAGCCGCACCAGGATACGGATGTCAGCCAGACCCAGAGCCTCCAGACCACTGGACTGATTACACAATGAACTACTGAAACACACAGTGAAAGATACACAATCCTTATCGGATATACAAATATACACCTTATTTACAAATCGAAAAAAAGGAAGAGTTTAAACTGGCTACATGACTGGAGAAGTGCGCCATGTACACCATCAGAAACAAGTCTGTTATTTTCACAGAAATCAAGTTATAAAATTTAGCAAAGATTATGAGGGGAAAGATTAAGCCTTGCAAATGAAATTTTCACAATAAGATACTCAAGATGCATTGACAGTGAATTTCCATTTTAAGTTGACTTGAATCTCCTCAGCAGTCATTAAAAAAAATTATTAATTGACAAAAATACAAAATAGACTTTCCCCCCCACATAACTGCTTATGTTTAATAATAAAATAATAATTTGAAAACAAAATCAGTCAGAAAATAAATACTTTTTAGATTTGTGTGAAGCAAAAACTTACTTGAAAATTCAAAATAATTTACTTTTTCACAAGAAATTATATATATTTTTTTCGATATTATACATTTCTTTTTTATTTTCTATTTCTATTTTATTTATTTAAAATTGTTTGTTTTTTTTATTGTTAAAAAGTAATGCAAAATCAGTTATGAAGTTGGCAGAAATTTATATATACTGTATAAATATTATTGTGGGGTAAAATCTGTATAATTCTGTGGAATCAGTTTAGATATAGTAACCATATACCATATGGTTGAACTATGCTGAAAACTACACTCTGGCTTCTGAGTTATATATTAAATACATTAAAATGTGTAAAAAGAATAAACAAATTAGTAAAATTAAATGAAACGGCCAAGGGAAGGGTATGAGTGCGATGTTGATGGGTGAATAATGGAATTGTGCAAGGCTCAGATTCTCTGCAGGTCAGACAGACATTGATGGATCCATCACAGTATGACATATCAGATTCGGTGTGCAAGAGTTCACGGAGCAGATGATATATTTAGTGCAGAAGGAAGTCAGGTACGAGTGGTTACCTGGTGGAGGTCTGTGAGAGAGCTCTCATCACCATACTGTAGGCCAGCAGGATCTGAGCGGTGGAGGTGACTCTCCTCAGAGCCAACAGTCTCTCCTGGGGCTCCCGGAGGGATGCTGCCTGCTCCCCGAGACTCAGAGGAACCGAAGAGCTCTTCAGCTCAGTGCTGACAACACCTACACACGGAAACAAACAACAACCTGCTGCACTTCCCTGAGATTTTGGAAAGCTCTTGTAGGGAACATTCAATTAAATAAGAGCGTTACCTTTGTAAAGCAGGTTATTGTCACCGCTGACCGATCCACTGAAGAGGGCTCCAAGTGGGTCATGTTCAGTAAAGGGGATTGGGTCGGGCACAGGCTTCTTCTCACTCAGACCCAAAGGTCTCAGAAGAATCCCGAAGTCCTCCAGACCTGTAAGTCTGTCTGAATCAGAGTCTTCCTGGTTACCTAGATCCCATTCATCTAATACAGACACATTTAAATCATTACACATTCATTTTTATTAGACTGCATACTGTTGGTAATTTACAAGTTTGCACAAATACCTTCCGATGTACCATCTAACTGACCAATCAGATCAGACGCCAGACCTCTTCCCCTGAAAAAAACAACATCTGGGTTGGTACTGTATATAGTATATAGTGAATGGCTACAGCGTGTTCTTTGTTTCTTCATCTTCACCTGTCCTGTTTGGAGCTCATAACACCCAGGTTGGATGCCAGGTACTTTTCCCTGCATGTAGTGCACAGGAGGTAGTATGGACTACCCGATCCGCATTCGCCTCCGAACCAGCCGTCCACGTAGGCCCCGTTACTGCGGTAACCACGGCGACCGGCGCTCTGACCGCAGCCCGGGTGATTGCGCTTCATGTGGTTGTTGAACTGCAGGGTGAGAGTGTTACACAGCTCACACTCCACCATCTCATGAGGCTCCGGGTGCTCTTCTCTGCCCTGAGAGAACAATCAAAAATACATTAATAAATGGATTCATAAATAGTATTAAAAGAAAAACATCCAACAGCATTCACACAGAATGATAAAAATAAATGATAGCATAGAAAAACAAATGAAGTATGATAGAAATACAAAACAATCAATAGAAATAATGACAAAATGAACTACAATACAACAATGATCTGATAGAACAACAGACAGACAAAATGAACCACAGAATGATAGAGAAATAAAAGAATAAATGAATGAATGAGAGAAAAACAGAACATAAATAGAATGAATGAAAGAGCAAAATAACAATAGAATGAATGACAGAATGAAAGAAATATAGAATATAGTGAAAGAATAAAAGAAAAAAAGAACAAATGACAAAACAATGAAAATGTATGACAGAACGATAGAAAAATATAAGAAATAACAGAATGAATAAAGCAATGTTGAAAAAATAAAACAAATAATAGAACATTACAAAAACATCATGACAAAATATAATCATTATGAACGAATAATAATTATAATAGATTTTATTAAAAATGTTATAAATAAAAGAAAAATAAAACGACAAAAAGGAGAGAAAATATAATGAATAACAGAATGCTAAGAGATAGAACAAATGAAAGAATAAGAGAAAAATAGAATCAATGAAAGAAAAGCAGAAATAATGACAGAACGAGAGAAAAATAGAAGGGAATAATAAGAGGGAATGGCAGAATGATAGATACAACAGCAAAAGGACGACAGAATGACAGATATAAAGAACGACAGAACAATACAGCAATAGGTAGAACCAGAGACAGAGACAGAGAGACAGACAGTGTGTCCAGTACCTCCACCATCCACAGGGTGTCTCTCTCAGAGGTGATGAACTCTGGTGTGAGCAGCTCTTCATACGGCTCCTCCTGGTACGGATCATCCATGTAGCCCAGCTCGGAGTCATCTTCAGCAGCAAACGGGTGCGTTTCCGCCCGCTCCGGCCACTCTGCCACTCCCACGTCCTGTCTGTAGAGCGACGGCACGGGACTGGGCGACGGCGAGTCTAAAACAAACAAGTCATGTGAGCATACTCATCCTCGCTGAATTCAAAAACATCTGTACTGTATGTGATTCTGACCTGCTCTCCTGAAGGACGTTCTCTGACTTACTCCGGACCGCTGCCTCCGTGCAGGTGGAGGTCTGTTCCTGGTGAGGTGAACATCCAAGAAGTTCTCTCTCTCCACCAAGTCCAAACCTGCCAAAAGACTGGAAAACACATCCGGAATACACACAATTAATACTAATTATTTTCCCTGCAGGGTACGGTATATCATATTTTAGGAAATTAAGTAGGTCATTGCCATCTTGTGAACATGAAATTTAAATATTGTCCTATCCCAACTTAAGCTAAAGCTTATTTATTCAGCTTTCAGATGACTAATAAATCTCAATTTTTAAAAAACTGACCCTTATGACCGGTTTTGTGGTCCAGGGGTCACATATAATAAATTACTTGGGAACGTTCATTTTTTGTTTATTTTCAGAACTTCTGTGTATCTTGGAGTTTCCATACTGCAGTTGTTTTTGTTTATTTGACAGTCCAAAATGCGCATTAAAATAGTTTGACGGAAACATTCTGAATTCAAGCGGCCATCAAGGTTGATCAGGGCTCAAATTAATATGCAAAGAGATGACCCATCACTGGTAGGACGTACAGCCGTGTATGCATAAGCTCACCTCTCGTTGGGTTCTCTGTTCTCCTGCAGGGTCAGAGGAGCTGGAGACTCAGGGCACTGGACCGTCTCTGGCCCTTCAGAGGAGGGTGTATCAGTGGCGCCCCCTGCAGATGAGCCCTCTCCTGTCTGCTGCTCATCTGTGATGGGATGTTCCAGCATCCAGCTAGCCAGCACCTCGATGGTGCGTGAGTCTACCTCCCCGGTGACCCCTGACCAAGATCACAAAGAGGTCAGGGAGAACACTCAAAAATATTTAGACGGTTGAATCAAAGTTTCTTGTGAACTTAAATTTTAGTGTGACGTGTATAATAAATTCTTGAATTTCTTTCAAATATAAAAGTAAGCCTATCTACGGTACATCTACAAATCTATCATTTTATTTTAAAAACAAATGAAATGGAAGCAGACTTGTTGGCCTAGATCAGTGGTTTTCAACCTGTGGGCCTCGGCCCACTTTGCAGGGGGGCCGCCAATTATTATTAATAGAAATTGTAATATTGTTAATATAATAAAAAATGTCTAGTTTGCTGATCCGTTATGTATATTTTCTGTTTATTCAATACATTACTAGTTTATTCAATGAAGACAATTAACAGCTTTGCTTTCGAGTACTTAGTTAACCCGACACAAAAAGCGGGATCGTTTAAATTCTTTTGCAGTGGGCCGCGGAGACATATGTGTTTGGCTGTGTGGGCCGTGAGTTAAAAAAGGTTGGGAACCACTGGCCTAGATGGTCAATGAAATCTTTAATACAGAACTGATTAGACTAGAAAGCTACAGAAGCTTTCCCCTCACAATTATATTTACATAAAAAAGTCTTTTTTTTTCTTTTTTTTTGAAAAAACTGAATTGTGAGGTGTCAACTCAAAATTGCAAGAAAAAAAACGGCTTATTTTAAAACCTAAAAAAATAAACATTATGGTTATACAAAAATAAAATGTTAAAAAAATGTAATATGCAATAATTAATTCAAATATAGGCAAAATATTTGTATAAATAAGTTGAATTTCGTTGAAACTGTGAACAGAGCATTTATAACAGAAAATAAGACTTCATGCTGTGCTCCACTAATATTTCCCATGATTCAGCTAAGTGTTTTAGTGAGGAAGAACAGTGAGGGGTGAATTGAAGCAGGATCTCACAGGGAAGTGTAATGAGTGTAATAACAGCATCATCAGCAGTCGAGACTAAATAAATAAATAAATAAATAAAAACTCAACATAATTATCTTTATTTAGTTGGGATTAACTGCACTGTCGTCATTGGTTTCCTAATCTTTGAATATTCTAGAAACATTGTGACATGATCGTCTCTTTAATAGGTATGAATGAGTCTGGTTTGATGTTGCAAGCACTCGCTGGTACCTGCTGCCTCCATGGCCCTGTAGATGTGTCTCATTGAGAAGCCCATTTCAAGCAAACGCACTGGGACAAACATTTGGGGCTGTTCTGAAGGACAGAAATGAAAATGTTCAGTAATGGGCTGAATGATGCCGTCAGTGAGGTAAATATAATGTATTAATCTGAATTAGAAAAAAATTTAGCACTGTGCCAGAGAAGGCTGAGGAACTTATCGGTCAAAAAAATGACACATTGACTACAAATTCCCCTACATATATTTTATACACCAATTTTTTTTTTATTTACATAGCAATAACATTAACATAATTTAGGATAAGTCACTAATCAAATTTGTGATATTAAAAAAGAAAATACAATACATGGACTACAAATTCCATGATATGTATCACTCAATAAACTTTAACATGCCATACTGCCAACAAATTCCATTAAATATTTATTTGCACCTAATAAAGTTTAATTTTTGAGAAAAATCTAATTTTCATTAAATAATTGAATATAAACTTAATTAAAACATATTTAAAAATGGTAAATAAGAATTTACCAATTAAAGATATTAAAAAACTATGTATAAAATATATATATATATATATATGTATAAATAAAAGTTTAAAAGAGAAAGATATTATATATGTTATATAATTATTGTTATTGAGAAATTTGACTTTAATTGTATTAATTTTTAATTATTACTTTTAAGTATTTTTAAATGCACCTTTCACACAGACTGATACACTAATAATATAATTAAATAAACTGCATGTGATATAAAAAATTATTTAAATATATATATATATATATAAACAATATTTTTCACTAGTGGTCTCAGAGTTTTGGAACCCAGTGCATAAAAATATACATCTATTTCTAAAAGTAATTAGTAATGCATTGTGAGATTAATGGTGCCATTCAAGTGTAATCAGTGTAAAGATGCACAAAAAAAAGCAAAACAATCTTTGCAGTCAGTGAGTACAGTATGTAACAATCCAAGAAATCCTTTTGACACAAGACTCAAGTGTAAAACATGCACAGGCGTGTTAAGAAAAAGAAAAGTTAAGAAAAGAGAAGCATTTCTCAAAGTGCTCCCAACTGGCGCCACATAAACTCATCTTGGCATCAGTTTCTAAAAAAAATCAGTGTGTCCATGAATGCCACATGCTACTTGTATTCCAGAGTGTGTCTGGACTTCTTACCCACGGGGGTCCTGGTCTGACCGCAGGGCTCCAAGAAGCTGGTCTGCTGCTCAGTGAAGCCCTCACAGGAGGCTGAGCTCGTCAGGCTGAGCCCGGGGGGTAGAACCGGACTGTGGACGAGACCTGCCAATGTGGGAAAACGCGCCAGCACCATCCGCCTAGAGGAGCCCAGCCACACACACATGCACACACAGACACAAGAGAACCGCTAGCACCTGCTCTACAGCAAACCCTCAGCTTGAGCGTGTGTTAATCACCCTCGTGTCATTAAGCCGTGCTCAGACGCCTGAGGTTAAGAGGAGCATGTGTTTATGAGGTTATAACACACACTGCCTCTGCTTTACATACACACACACACTCACCTGTATTCTCACTCACACTTTCAGTAACCTGTGTGTGAGTGTGTGTCTCAGTTGACGCCGATCTGGAGTTTACCGTGTGTGTGTTTTAAACCCTTGTCTCATGTCCCCTTCTTTCAAATCAACATTGACTTGCACCTTTATTTAAAACACTACAGCTACTCAGATGTTACAACACTTTGGCATTACTTTACATTACTTTATAATACACTCTTTAAATGTTGGATGAGCGAGAAACTCACTGTAGCAGGTTGATGGGAAGGAAAGGGTTAAAGTTCTCCAGGCCGTCAGCCTGCAGGGCAGAGAGGAGTGAGGCTGTGAGGTCATTGGTGGAGGGTGAAGCTGATTGGCCGAAGATGGCAGTACCTTCAGAGCCGTTGCTGTAAAGCGAGACTGAACTGGAGGATTTGGACACGGGCTGAGAGGAAGAGTGACCTCCTGAATCTATGTGCACAGACACACCAGAACAAACAAATAAAATTTGTTAATATAATTTTTTTTAAAGGTTTTTTTAATGTTTTAATTCTAATATTAGTAGTAGGAGTGGTAGTAGTCAAGTCAAGTCACTTTTATTTATATAGCGCTTTTAACAATACAGAATGTAGCAAAGCACTGAACATTATCAAA
>JAUCMU010000046.1:328483-356598 GCA_032275025.1 Enteromius treurensis | reverse complement strand
TTTAATAAATAAAAATGTGAGAGAAAAAAAATATATATATATAAATTAATGTATACTACATAAAGAAATTACATGAAAAAAAAAATATAAATATTAAAATCAAATTCAAAATATTAAATAACCAATAATACTCTATATTGTATTGATATATACATATCTAGATATATATGATACATCTATAGATTACATGTAATTCTAAATGTTTATGCATATAAAAAGGTCTCTCAAGATGTCTTTTGAACCATTTAGAATGACAAGCAAAACCTGTTTTAACGTCCTGTGCAGTACAGTATATTTTAATAGAAGTGAAAAGTAAGTGAATCATTAAAAGGACATAAAATGATTTATTTATGAATGCAGTATTTAATCCCAGAACTGTAGCCCAAACATGTGGGTTAGACCCCACAACACTAAGACGAAGACACCTCTGATATATATTTCAACCGAAGCACACACTCGCTCTGTGACTGTGAGAGAACACAGAAAGCAGCGTGTTTACCCGGCAGGTACATACTGCTGATGCTGGGTGTTTCCTCCTCTAAGGGATCGTCCTGGTTGTGCTCGGCTGTATGAGGCATCTGGCTGCCGGGATCGGTGTCTCTTCCTGTCTGCTCTCCAGAACTGCCCGCTTCCTGCCTCTCCTCACTGGGGCTCTGAGAACCCAATGAAGCCTGGACACAATAAAACACAGAGTAACAGATAATGTTGGTTGATGTTAGTTTTTCCCTGGTTAGTGTGCATCAGCATAAAGAAATCAGGAGACAGGGAAAGTCATATAATATTATATTTGATCGCATTTCATTTTTTGTGTAGCAAAAATTAGTCTCAAACTTCAAGTTCATTAGCATATTTCTTAAAAATGAGTGCATACAGGCCTTAATATATTAAATAAAGGCTCACTAAGCAAGGCTACATTTTTAAAATCAAAAACATTAAAAACTGTTATATTTTGAAATGTTACTACTTTCCATTTTAATAGATTTTATTCCTGTGATGATAAAGCTGCATTTTCGGCAGCCTTACTATCCCTAGTCCTTAATATCATTTTTTATTATTATATCCTTGCTAAATAAAAAAAACTGAAATTTCTTTCCAAAACAACAGCAAAAATAAATGTGCTCTTATAAACGAATAAAGGCAGTTTTTTCAACTTTTTATTCAAAACATCCCGAAAAAAGCATCACAAGTTCCAAAAAAATATTATGAGACACCAAAGTCTTTCCCACCACATGAACAAACAATATTTTAAAGTATATTGAAACAGAAAACTGTTTTTTTATATATAAATTGTAATAATATTTTACAATATAATATATTATATAAGATATTTTTTGATCAAATAAATGCACCCTTGATGAACAAAAGAGCATAAATTAAAAAGCTTCAGATTTAGAACGTTTGAAAAGTGATATACTGTACATATAACTGCTTTTTTGATGCGTTTTACCTGTTTGGTGGTAGTTGTTTGGACACTGGTTGTGTTTCCTAGGCTCTCTTTATAAGACAGCAGAGTGCTGCGGATTTTATAGACCACCTGATATATTTCAATCAGCACCTCACAGGGCTCGTATCTGCAGTCAAACACACAAACATTAATGGACTGATTAAACTATTGGTTCATCCCTCCTGCTGCTGCTGCTGCAGAAGGTGGATCTGGATACTCATGACTGTCAATTCGTATTCACTAAACTCTCCCTCTCACAAATGAGTCATTATGGCTGAGGAATTTATCATGCAAGATTTCTCACAGTACAGAGACATACAGGCAATGACACTTTAATATTCACATACAGAGTCATTCTTTAAATAGAGCTTATATTTATTAAATCTGGGTCAACCAATTAAAGATTACACTATGGCGGAAGGAAGACGTGGGAAGACAAAGGTGTTCAAGAGATCTAGGTAAAGAGAGAGAACGAGGGCGAGGTGTGGATCTCACTCACTTATCCTGCCAGTAGGCTTCGTGAAGGCCGGCGTGTTTGAGTAGAGCAGCCAAACTACAGCGACACGTCGTCTCTAACAGGGAGTCTCCCACTGATCCACTATTGTCCCAGTCTGCAGAAAAACGCAGGTGAAGATCAATGATTAGAAAGTACATTTTGATTGTTCACAGTTTTTGTGGTGCAAATAAAATCAGGTACTTCTGCCAATAGTGATAGGCATGGCTTTGTGGGTACATTTCACATTCCAGCTACGAATGAGGTATTTATGTCTACTTTTCTAAGTATTTTGTGCCAAAAAAGTACATAAATAAATGCCTTTTCATATTCTACACACTTCTTTCTTACCTCGACTTGCAGCATACTCCTTCATCTTCCTCCAGAGGGCACTGGCAGGTTCTCGCAGGGAGCCAAGAGCGAGTTCCACTAGCGGTGTGTTCTCTTCTGGCAGCCGCAGCTCGGCTAGTCTCACATCTCCGCAACCCATAAACACGGCTTCCGTTAGCCAACCCATTGCACAGTCTATAGGATAATACGCGCATATGAGTATTTATATATCGGTGTTTATGTGTGCGTTCGTAAGATATAACAGAAAAAGATAAGCTGCTGCCTCCTGGTGGCAGGTTATTACCCAGCTGTTCAAAGTCTATCTCCAGCCCGTTTCTCAGGAGCGGGTTACACAGCCAGAACTCTGCTGTCTTCTCTTGGATGGAAGGGGGTGGGCCCTGAAGCATACCTCCCAGGCATCGTCCAATGGCAAGAGCCACAGACCTCTCCAGGTCTAGTAGCCACGCCCAGTCTTCGGACTCTGCCACTGTGACTGACTCTGAGCTCTCAGATGCCTCTGCAATAGGAAAAACATTTACATTTAGTCATTTACCAGAGCGACTTACAAATGAGGACGACAGAAGCAATCAAAACCACCAGCCTAAGAGAATTAGGAGTATGTAATTTGGCAGTACTGTGATGATCTGTCATTTGTAAATGATTAAGTTGTTTTCAAAACATTAAAATGTCAAACAATGCATTAAGTTATTCAGAACGTTTTGTTTTTTTTAAGAATGACAGAAATACTAATTCTGGTCCTTACCTTCTAAGGTTCCTTCCAGCTCTATGTCCTCCAGGTGTGCAGTGTTGGGCAGGTAACAGTTGAGCTCATTGAGATGTTCAAGCAGAGTGAGCAGGTGAGGAAGGAGGGGTTTGACCACAGCCAATGGCAGCAGGAGCAGAGAGTACATCACCTGACACAGCAGACTGCCCGCCACCGAACCAAACAGCACAGCTATAGAGAAACACATAACTCAATACACTGGGATGGATCACAGGATGACTACCATGACTGGAGGAATGGAAGGCAAGATAAATTGATGTACGGGTGAATGGATAGATGAATACATAAATGAATGATGGAATGGATAAACAAAAGGATGGATAGAATGGATGAACAAATGAAGGAATGGATGCATGGAATAGATGGACGGACAAGTGAATAGCTGTAAATGTATGAATGGATGGACGGGTGGTTACGTAAATAGATGGAGGGATGGATAAACAGAAGGATGGATGGGTGGACTAATGTATAACTACATAAACGGATAGATAAACAAATGGATGAATGAGAGACAACGTAAATGGACAGAGAGATGGATGAAGAGAAGGATGGACTGGCTGACAAATAGCTGGGCAATTGGATAACCAGATAAATAGATTAATGGCTACAGATGTATGGATGAAGAAATGGATGAACAAGTGGATAGATGATGAACGGAAGACTATATAAAATGGATGGAAGGATGGATGAACAGAACGATGGCTAGATGTACAAATAGCTGGAAAAATGGACAATCCTACACGGATGGATGGATGGATTATGAATGGCTACATGGACGTATAGATGGATCGATGGATGGATGGATGGATAAATGGGAGCCAACATACACGGATGGAGTGATGGATGAACAGATGGATGGATTGATAGACATATCTAGATAAATACCACATGGATGGATGGAGAAATGGATGGATGAATGGGAGACTATATAAATAGACGGAGGGATTGATTAACAGAAGGCTGGATAGATGAACAAATAGCTGGACAAATGGATAATACAACATAAATCGATGGATGGACAGATGGATGAACAGACTGGCAGATGGGGGGGGGTGGATGATGGTTTAATGGACAAAGCGATAAATGGATGGATAAACTGATGGATCGAGAGATGGATGGATTGATGGACGGGTACTTCAAAGGAGGGATAGGTGGATGGACAAATGAACATGTAGACTGAAACATGGACAACTCCATAAATGCATGTATGGAGAGAGATGGAAGGATGGATGGACTGGTGCATTGCTAGGTATACGGATGGCCGAGTTACTGCATGGATGGCTACAAAATAGATGGGTGGGTTAAAAAAAAAAAACAGCTAGATGGATGAATGAAGGGAGCGGCAGACAGAAGGCTGGATGCATGGATGGATGGCACCATGTGTGTTCTTACTGTGTAGTTTCTTGATGACGTGTTTGTCCAGTGTGCTCTCCTCCAGCAGAATGGTGGATCTCCTGAAGGTCTCAGCTGCATAAGGCAGCAGCAGGCAGAGGTGCTTATGGAGCAGCACCACGCTACGGTCATCCTACACAAAAAAACAAACACTTATTATGCAGTCCACCTCCGCCTGGAACAAGAATTCTTGACTAAACATGCTCACACAACACTATTTCATTTCTTAAAACTACAAAGCATAACCTCTGCAACTTGGCAGCCAGCGAGAGCTATCATATGGAGTGGGTTTTAAAAGGAAATGCATCATTGGTGTACCTCAGTGCCGGTGTGGATGTAGCAGTGGGCCAGCAGGTGTCTGTGAAGGGCTGACAGCAGGTGGTGGAAGTGTGATGGCGCCTCCGTCTGTTTCTGGGACTGACTGAACCGCTGTTTATCACTGTTCTTCTCCAGTTCGCCAAACGCACGCTCCTGCATGAACAGACAGGGAACAGAGTGATATGATATAATATGTCTCACAAGAGGCGAGAAATCACGCCATTCGCGCGTAGTTGGACGCTTGAACATTCTGAGTGAACTCGCTTCATTCGCGCGTGAAATTCGCTTCACAGCAAATACGAATTTGCGTCATGGGAGGGGCTTCGGCCAGGCGCTTCCAGTCTCTGTGATGGTTAGACATGAGGTAAAATTTGATTTGGCTATATCTAATAGGCAAATTTTGGTTTCATGAATGTATAATTTTTTTCTATTAAAGTATGAAGATGTGTCGTACAGCTCTTCCGCTTGCTAGTAATCACGTCACTACTAAACTAAGCTCCTGATAGGTTAACGCGGCGTGAATGTTTGCCAAAGTTCAGATTTTTCAACTTGAGCGTTTCGCACGAATCACGCCATTGCTTAACTCCCGCGGATCGCACCGCAGGATGTCTAATAGCGTTTTTACATTGACTTAACAGTAAATCACTCGCGCTTAATGCTTCATTCGCGTCTGGTGTGAACACAGCATAAGACTTTATTCTTTTACATAACTTATTAACTATATATTATAAATTAATATATATATATATATATATATTTCTTTCTTTTTTTTTTATTATGTCCAAAAGACATTATTAAGTATTCGGGAAAGGTGCAAATTAAAATGACAATTTGAATACAAATCAACTAAGGCTTGAAAACAAAAAACATCTTTTGTGTCTGTCAGTCTGACCGTATAGAACCCGATGCTGAGCAGCAAGGTCTTTAGGAGCACTTCAGCTAGGTGGAGTTGGTCTGGAGTCTCTGAGCCTGAGCTAACACTTCCTGTGGGGCGGTCAGGGGTGGGCGGCAGTGCCAGACCTGCGCTCAACTCCCCAGGTGAGCTGTATCCCAGCAGGGACGCCACGTGACTCTGTTCCTGCAGGCTGTTCAGCACCATGTCCAGCTGTAGACGCTTTAATAGTAACAACACAGAACCATCAGCAGGGGTTTCTCAGAAAATACTGATACATGTGCCAGACTTGTGTTTGCATACCTGTCCTTTAGAGAGGCTTTCCCAGCTCTCTGGACCCTGTGGTAACAGTGAGTGGAGCAGTTCCGTTCTCTCCCTGAGAGGAGGCAGCAGTAGAGACGCTCCGATGGACAGCGTGCTCATTACCGCCTGAACACACAAACAAAAATTAATTACTGGGGTGTAGGAATGACTCACACGCTGGCATTCTGACAGATGATTCAGTAACTTTTCAGAAAAGTCTGAAAAGTCATGTCCCCTGCAAACACCCTCAAAGAGAGAACCGAGCCAACAGATTCGATCATCTTAAGAGTTTTGTGTAGGCGGAACGCCAGCAAGTATTCGGATTGGCTGGAGTTGTTTACTGTTTTGTACTGTTAGTTAGAGTTTGTTTTTTTAAACACAAAATATCTGTGACCTACTGTATAAGTAAGTACCTATAACCTCAGTTTACTTGAGGCAGAACGAATTTTCGCTTTCGCAATGGCTACAATTTCAATTTTTTGCACCAGTTCCCCAAAAAAAAAAAAAAACAGCTGTGAAAACACAATGTTCTTCATTCGCATTTATTTTTGCTTTTATAAATTAATTTTTTGCAATATATCTTTATCATGCATAAATTAAATGATCAACTTGGAAGAAACCGCTACTGACAAACAACAACAACTTTGCCAAGTCTAATTTTCTAAAGAGCACAATAAATCATGACGAAATAGATATTTACAACCATTCAGCACTTTCTGCAAGCTTCGTTTCTTTGAATTTAAATTTAAGGAAACAAATAATTATATGTAAAAAATATATGTACATTTTAAATGTTAAAATTAACATATGCTAATAACTGCAAGCTATACTGAGTAAGCATATCATGTAGAAAAAGAAAACTAAAACACACTGAAGCCCAGTGTTTTTACAGCAGACCTGTTGTATGGCGTCTGGTACATTAGAGTCGATGAGTCTAAAGAGGAGGTTTCTGAGGGGCCGACCCTGAGCGCCTAGCACCATGGCCCCCGTTCCCCCTGCGTGGGCCAATGACAGGTGGATGGACAAGAGTTTCATACACAACAACACAAACTGGTGATGTTCCCTGGAAAAGAAACAGAGAGGACAAGAGTTTAAAGATGAGAAGTCTACAGTGACCTTTACCGAGTGCCAGGCCATATGCTGCTCTGACCCCATCCCTGTGGGCATGGAGGCGGTTATGGGCTTGTGCCAGTTACCCCTGAGGTTGTTGTGTGTGTGTGTGTGTGTGTGAGAGAGAGAGGGAGAGAGAGAGAGAAACATTCCTGCTACATGAGTGTCTTTCAGCAGCTGACACTGACACAGATAAACTAATTTGTGCTTGCCCATGCAAAACTTGCCTATGCTATAATTCTAGAGTGAGATAGGTGGTTGCTAGGGCACTGCTATGCAGTTCTACAGCTGCTATTGTGAAAAAAAAACGTGAAGCAGAAACTTAGAGGCTAGAGTTAGAGGTTCATGAAAACCAAACAAAACCAAAATAATTGGGTATGGGGACGTTGTAAAAAATAAGATATTTAAAAATTACATTATATTAAATTAAATTAAATAAAAATCAACCTAAATTTAATTTTATATAAAAATAAATGTATTTATTTATTTAATGTATTCTGGAAACTTCCACATAATGGGAACAAAACATTTGACACACTCTTTCTCTCTTTCTTTGGCACAGAATGAAATGTTCTGACCTCAAGGTCAACATACATCACTTATCATCTTGAGGCCTCAGCAGGAAAATATCTACGATATTATAGAATCTGAATGACAGCTCTTATGTAATCTTAAAGCTTGCAGTTGACCGACGTAAACTACCGACATCTGACGTTTACAAATCAGATTGCCATGTTTGAAGCATCCACCCATACTATGAAATGCCCTTTTAATAAAATATATCAGACATTTTTACTGTTATAATTAAAACACAAATAAAATAAAACAAATAAAATCAAACCTAAAAAGATTCTTCTAATAAAAAAACCTAATTCAAATGAATACATTTATTTAAATTTCTCACCCTGCATCTATCCACATACCTCCCCATCAAAAAACAATCTTGTTTAGCAGGATTTGCTTTTAAAACCCCAATATTTGACACCCTGTGCCTCAATATATACACATTATAATGAACATATTAGATTAATCGTTTGTGGTGCAAATTATAATTAATCATTTGTAAACCTGGGTGGGTTGGTGCTAGGTTTTTACCTCTTAGAGGGGAAAGGTGCAGGTGGTGTGTCGCCACTGATGCTATCACAGTAACGCTCCAGGAAACTGCGCAGGTATGTAAACGTGCTCTCCTCCAGATCCACACAAAACGGCCTGTGCCAAGCCACCAGCTGCCTGCCAGCACACAAACACACATTGATAATTCACACTCAGTCCTGTCTGGAAAACAAAGCAACTGAACAGCTGTGAATAATGGAAAATGTAAATGCGTTTGCATCAATACATTAGTGGTTGAAGTCACGCCGGTAACACTGGGTTTGATTTGCATTATGAATAGAAGAATGGTGCCGTTTTCCTGTAGGCCCAAACTCATTTAAGGACCAATAGTTTTTGGTTTGGGTTCCACTGATTGTGGAAATCCCAACTAACGAATAGAGTTTGCGCTCTCTTCTCACCTGTCAGTAGGAACCGCAGTCCAGGCCAGGCTGTGGGAGGTGCCGGCAGTTATCTGCTGTATTGATACCCCTTCTAAACCTATCACTTTCTTGGGTTTGGTGACTGGCGTTGAGGTATGGCCTTGCCCACACTGCCCCATGGCATTGTTGCCCCAAGCAAACACCTCGTTTTCTGTAGCACAAACCAATGAAATTAGTCAAGAATTGTCTTACAAAAACCTAAATGCTACATCAATCTGAGAATCCCATTTCAGTGAGTAACAACTTAAATCTCAGTCTCTTTCTGATACAAAGCTATCAGATGGCTTCAGAAAACTTTTATGGTGTCTTTTAATTTTTCCATTTCCATTTCTTGTATCATCAAAACCCTTTTCTTTTTGGAATTACAGGAAGGGGAGTAAATAATGAAATTGAAAAAGATTTTGGTAAATATTCCTTAATAATCCTTAATGTTGTTATTCTTAACTACATATTTAAAAAAAACAACATTTATTTTAGTTAAATTAAATTAAAGCTGAAAAAGCATACTGTCTAGGCAACTAACAAATAAAGTAAAGTACTTAATGATTCCTAAAATTCAAACTAAAATAAAAACAAATTAAAGCTATATAGAAATGTTTTAAAAATAAAAATAGCTAATTTAAATACAAAAATAAATGCTAATTTAAAATGGGAATAAATACTATAATAATATAATTAATCAAATAAGAATAAAATAATATAACAAAATAAAAACAATATATAATAGGAATAATATCAGATAAGAATAAAATATTATAGAGAAATTAATTGTTGATCAGTACTATTTTATAATGGTATAAAATTAATTTCAATAGAAATGCTTTGCATTAAGTGACATAAAATTAATTTATGCTAATTAATTTTAAAATGCAGTGTAAAACACAAACTGTGTTTGCTTTAGGAAAATGTAAGAAATTTGTTATTTAAATGCCATTTTCTCATCTCCTCTTCCTATTTTATTTCTCTCTTACCATGAGACAAAGCGAGACAGTGGCTATCTCCACAGGATATGTCAATGATTTTAGTGATGCTGAGCTCCTCTATCAGTCGAGGTCTGAGGGAGGTGGTCTCAGATGAGCCGCAGCCGAGACATGAGCCGCAGCCCCACGCAAACACCTGCAGCGCACACACAACAGAACACAGAGACATGAGAATTTATACGGCTGTATATTGGTACATATTTGCTCAGCAATATACATGAGGTTGTTTATACCTGGCCAGCAGATGTCAAAGCCAATGACGACTGGCTCCCAGCACATACTTTTCTGATAATGAAGCCATGTAGGGCTTCTATTACTTTAGGCCTGTACACACGGTTTGTGTCCCCATGTCCCAGTTTACCTGTAACACAAACGGTTTACATGTACAGAACTGCTTCTAACATGGACAATAGCAATTTAAGGTGTGTCAAATTCAGAGTCTGTGTTTGTACTCGTTTCAAAAACTGGCTCTATATTTTGCCTTCTGAAAATACTTTGTGAGATCTTTATTTCAAGCAGGTTTGAGCCTGTCAGCAGATGATACGTTTGGTAGTGCTACAAAACAGAGAAGAGCCCTCTGAAGGGTACACAGCTTTACTAACTTTACTAACTAATATCCAGTATGTACACATGTATCACTACAAACAACAAAACTGTTAAAATTGCTATGGCAAATATTCAGCCAAATATTATGTCTTTTTGTGACGTTTAATTCAAATTATTCAATGAAATTGAAAACACATGAAAATCTATTTTCATAAATAGCCATAGGGTAAAAAAAAATATCAATGCATTATGTTTGAATTAATTATAGATAAGATAAGATAAGATAAGATAAGATAAGATAGATAAGATAAGATAGATAAGATAGATAAGATAGATAGATAAGATAGATAGATAGATAGATAGATAGATAGATAGATAGATAGATAGATAGATAGAAAGATAGATAGAGAGATAAGATAGATAGATAAGATAGATATATAGATAGATAGATAAGATAGATAGAGAGATAGATAGATAAGATAAATAAGATAGATAGATAAGATAGATATATAGATAGATAGATAAGATAGATATATAGATAGATAGAGAGAGAGAGAGAGAGAGAGAGAGAGAGACAAAAAGACAGACAGACAGACAGACAGACAGACAAACGAAAAGACAGATAGATAGAAAAACGAATTAATCACAGAAAAAACAAATAAAGAACAAATAAATAAACAAAAAATACAAAAAAAGCACAAACAAAAACAATTAAACCACAAACAAAAAATAAAAAAAGCACAAATAAAACAAAGCACAAAAAAAGTTAAAATAAAGCACAAATAAAACAAACAAAAAAGCACAAAACAAATAAAGCACAAAAACAAAAAAACTATTAAACCACAAACAAAAAAACAAATAAAACACAAATTTAAAAAAATTTATAAATAAAGCACAAAAAAAAAAAAGTTTTTAATTTGGATGGAGGGATACATGGTCCCTTTGTGTTAAACATCAGCATACCATTGTCTCCTCCTCCAAAGGACCAGACAATTCGTCCATCTTGAGCCACAGCAATGGTGTGAGAGCTGCCACAGGCCACTTGCCCGACCCCACTGATGTCCTTCACCAGAGTGGGCAAGTTACGACTGTGACTGTCGCTGTGACCTACATGACAGGCAGACACAGGAAAAACCAAACTCAGACAAACAGGCAGAACTTCTGACACAACAGTCTGAGGGATCAGGCGTCCCGTCGACTGCCTGGCAAAACTCTGAGCAGTGTGGACAGTGCACAGCAGTCATTAAAACTCCCAGCAATCAATAGTGAATTGTATTTCACTGACAACACTACATCTGAGAATAGATCCTCAGGCCTCAGGTGTGTGTGTGTGTGTGTGTGTGTGTGTGTGTTTAGTGATGTTGATGGTCTGTAAGATGAGAATGATGTACCGAGTCGACCAAAGTCGCCTTCCCCCCAGGTGTACAGCTCTCCGTCATTAGTCACTGCAGCGCTGTGTCTGTATCCAGCAGACACACACACCACCACCTGCAACACACACACACAAGAAACACACAATTTGACAAATGCAATGATGAGATGAGCTACACTTTTCTGAAATATTACTGTTTGTTAAAATGATTTGTTGTTAGTAAGGCATTCTTATATCGTTGCTTGGTTGATTTTAGAATGTTGCTACGCGGTTGTTAAGGTGTTCTATGGTTACTAGGACACTGCTACTGAATGTGTTTGCTAAAGTTTACTGGAGGATGGTTAAGGTGTATTTCTAGGGTGTAGCTATGGTGTGTTCTGAAATGTCAAAAGAGCTCAGGCGAATCAAACATACAAATCATAACTTCTGCATGTAAAAACACACTTTCTCACCTTTCCTAACAGCGGGCCTTGTATAATTTTGGGGTATTTCTGTGTGGCGCTGTTCCCATGGCCCAGTTTGCCGTAATCTCCATCCCCCCAGCTGAACACCTCTCCCTCCGCCGTGACGGCCAGCGTGTGTCCATCTGATCCTTTGGAAGACGACACCTTCCTCATGGTACGAGGTGGCTCCAGAACCAGCTTCTTGGGCATTGACTGGTTATTGGAGTCTCCCAGTCCCAGCCGCCCATAACTGCCCTTTCCACAAGCCTTCACTGCACCGTCTGCAGATACAGAGAACGTGCAGTACTGGCCTGCCTCAATCTGCAAGTGGAAAAAGAAGGGCACCGTTTAGAGCCAGGTCAATTGAATCAACTGTGATAGAGATTGCTTAAACTGCATTACTCGAAAGGGCACCGTTTATTAAGATGTGGCTGCTGTTTTCCAAATTGCATTTCTTAAATAATAATAAAAAGACATGTCTATATTAAAAAGCAGAAACCTCAGATTAGGAAACCAGTCTTTGCACAAAACATACTCGGTTAGTTAGAGAGGAAACAAAGAAATGTAAGACGGCCTACTATTATTTATAATGCAGTCAGTAACCAATATGAACTAACTGCATTATAAACTACTCTTGTGGACTCTTAAAGGTGTAAGACATTCAATTCTTCAATTTAATAAAGTGTAAGAGTTACATTTTAAAGCTGTAAAACATAAATACATTAAAATATATTAAATTTATTAATATTTAATTTGACAATATTCATGTATAACAAAGGGATATATACATGCACAAACACCCATACGATGCATCTCATCATGCAATTAACAATGTAATAAAAAAATAAATAAAAATTGCTGTGTCTTCCAGTTTTGTCCATCGAATATAAATGAGCTTACAGACCAGACAGAAAAACAGAACCTTTTAAATAAAACCTCTTTTGTAAAGCCGTCAAATGGAGCGTTGCGTTCTCTCTCATTAATTTTTTCTTGGAGAGATCCTTCTCCTCCTCCTCATGCTGTTTCTGTTGGAACTAATGTTAGCTTCACGACGGCTTCCAGTCATTTGGATTTTCGATACTCTTGAGTAACATAAACCCACACAAACCATTTGTGCATCGCTGAAGCCCTGAGCCAGTTTGGGCTGTAAAATCTTCTCCAGCGTTCCCTCGGCAAGCTGATGGCTGCTGTTGCTGCCCCACACGTACACCATGACAGCATCATTCTCCAAGCCGGAGGAAGAGGAAGAGCCTGCGCTGCATGAGCACAGGCAGTTAGAGGCCAGGGTGCAGATCTACAACACATACAGATACACAAACACACATATGTGGATTAAATATTTGCTTATCAAAATAAGTCATAGAAGACAGAACCTAACACCATATATCACAGAACACTTGTAGGTTTATTTTCGCAAACACACCTCTTCAAAAAGGCAAAGAGCAACATGTGAGAGGCTACAGAGTCCATCTGTATCCTTCTTCAGCACCTGAGTATTGACGGATTCACCACGAACAGCCTGAAACAACAACAAAAAAAAATTTAAATCCAATAATACTAGCAGCTGCGATGTCTATGGCTAAATGAAGTATGGTAGAACCAATTAAACTAGTATCATATTTACTCTACGCCACTGAGACATCTATGAGATCAAGTCATTCACTGGGCCTAACCACAGCCAAAAAAAATTTAAAAATGTTGCAATACATTGAAAGTAGGGGCATATCCTTTCTCCCGACCCATTCAGATGGTCGATTAAATGATACGAACACAAAGTGAAACTGCAACCCAAGCCAGTTCCATAACTTATTAAACCAAAGATTCATAGAAAAAATGTAAAAGTAGTATTTGTAAGGTGATTGTCTATTGGTTAGCATTATCCAGTTGCCCAGGTGACGTTAGAATGAAAGGAAATTAAATTATTGTTTTGACTGAAAATAGTCTTTGGCTTAATCTCATCAAAGTGCTTTTACCAGCTAGTCTATCAGAGAACTAATTAACTTTGTACACAGGAGTAGGAAAATCTTTAAACAAACAGTTCCTTTAGTACAGGGAACAAGTTCTGCTGAACTTCAAGCACTAAAGCCTTGAAGTAGACATATTTCCCATTGATTAAGACATGAATAAATTAGAGTACGGCACATGGCAGGTCTGGTGTGGCTCAGGAGGCTTTCAGAGCCGGGAAGACGGCCAAGAGCTCCCGGTCAAATGAAAGCCACAATCTTATTTAGACCAAGGAGAAATGTTCAAATCATTCCTCTCCTCCATGAGATGAATACAGAATAATGTAAACTACTGTATGGTCTTAATGTATTAGCAGTAGCAATTAGCAACAATGATTTGCTTTAAGTGCCGAGGGAGGGATGAACAAATGGAGATAAGTGTTAGCCTTGCCTCAGCGCCGTAACTCTATACCCTCTCTGCGTTTGAAAGAGGCACGGCTTTCTATATTAGAGCCCATTAGTATTACTGTATATTACTTCACTCATGCTATTAGCATGACCGCTAGGTCAACCGCATGGCGCAGGAACACACCGTGTGCTGACGCATCTGTTGCAGGGTTTGATGGATCAGCTCGTAGCCCACTCCAACCGTTTCAGATGTGGTGGAGGAAGCGGAGGCGGCCAGTGCCACCTCCACCCACTCCAGAAGGAAGCGCAAGGATCCTCTTTGTAAGGCTAATGAGAGGAGGAGCTCCAGGGATAGCCTTCGTCCCGCCCGATCCGCCCCGGACCCACTGACCGCCGTCTTCTTTAGAAAGTCTCCAACTTGCGTAAGACAGTCAAGCCCCACTGTTGGGATCTTGTTCTCATTGGCTAAGGAAAGAGGTGGCAGAGCGGCTAGGACTGAAGACGCGGTGGCCAGTACCTCGTTGCACAGAGCAACATCCGGTGGGTTCTCAAGACGCCCTCGCTGCCAACTCTGCCTCAGCAGGGCGAAAAGGAGACTCAACCCAGTCCGGACTCCCATTTCAATGAGAACATCTGTGCCCGATTTGGAACGGGAACTGCCTGTTGGCCAAGGCTCAGACACTGATTCTAGAGCGCCCCCTTCTGCACTGGAGGATGAGGGCTGGGGAGGCAGCGGCGCTCTGAAACGGTCGTGATACTTGCTATGGAGGGCGTAGAACACCCTCTGGAGGATCACCAGTCTGTGGTGCAGGGATAGGGCGAAGGGGGTCCTCGCCAGCATGCGGTGGGCAAGGCATCGCTGACTGTGGAGCAATGAGGACAGATATTCCTCCTTCTCCTCCTCAGCGCTGGATTCGTATTGGAAATCGGGCAAGCGTGGACCCATTAGGTCCTGCACTGGTTGGGCCAATCCCACGACCTCCTTGTTGTAGACCAGTTTTGCATAGAGAGCCGCCGCTCCGTGCCGTGTTGCGGTCTGAACGCTGTCCTCCGCCGCCCAGGAGCTGTTCAGGTGCTCCTGCCACTTGAGCATTACGTGGGTCTGAGAAGGCACCATCACTGTACATTATTCACATCCAGGAGGCACATAGCTGGAAGACAGAAAAAAAAGGAAAGAGAAACTTAAAAATGCTGTTCAAGACCTACAATAACAAACTTTCAATTTAAGTTTAAAGGTTTCTAAAACGTTGCATACTTAAACTCTGCAGGCACCACAATTGCTGACCTCCAAGATGCCTCATTTTTACTGAATAATAAGGAAGCGTTACATTTATCCAGTAGAGTTTCTAGGCAGCTCAATAGGTTTTGAAACAGACCTTATGTCTGGCATCTTTTGTTATGGTGCATCTTGCATTTCCATTGGAATTATTCAAATTATTGATTGGCCAATATCTGTATTACAGTGGTTCATTCCTAAATTACTATTATCTTAGGTCTCTATCAATTAGATCCCTGTCAGAAAAACAGCTCCCCTCCAAAAACAGATGTACATTCCTTCAGGGTCTTTCTTAAGAACATTTCTTGACAGCCTGCATTTGTTTTCCCTATTCAGGATGTAAGAAATGTACCAGAGAACATATGTACAAGTAAATCAAGGTCAATTTCCTGAGGCACGGTTTGATTAAACATGAGGAACACGTCAACTTATGCACAGCTTACTTGCGCTGATGACAACAATAGTCATGCACCACAGATACAAAGCAAATAACTCGCCCCTAACATCCTTGTGAGTATGTTAGTATGTGTAAAACTGATTATAGACTCCAGCTGCTATAACTAGCCCACAAACAACCTAATGAGAGATGATGTGAAGATGAAAACAGCCTGACAACACCCAGGGTTCACCTTTCTGGGTCTCTTTCCAACCTCAGAGACAGTTAGCTTCCATCTAAAGATGTAACAAGGAAAGTCTCCTCTTGTTTTGAGAGCTGTGACATTTCAGAAAACCTCAGCTTGAGTATACAATGCTTTAGTTCAAACTATAACATGTAAGCTCCAAAAGAAAACAGAGACTTGTGACCCTGGACCACAAAACCATTCTTTAATCGTTGGGGTATATTTATAGCAATAGTCAAAAATGCTTTATGGGTCAAAATGATTGATTTTACTTTTAAGACTAAAATCATTAGGACATAAAGTAAAGGTTACGTTCCATGAATATATATATTTTTTATTACTGTACATATTAGCAGTGGCGGTTCTACAGGGAGGCCCGTGCCTCTGTAGACATGTCCCTGGCCACCCCTGTGGCCCCCCTGTGCTGACCAAATAAAAAAGTATGAATTTATTATGATTTTACACACGAGCGCCAAAAGTGGAACTAATGCGATGCATCGTTCTACAGAGGTATAAATTAGAGCGGCGTTTGTTGTCATTGAAACCTGGGTTTTTTTCAGGAAAACTGTTTTACCCTAACTGAAGCCTATTCAAAAACGGCCATTGGCCGCTGCAGTGGTTTAAGATTAAACCAATCGGCTTAATGCCGTCTACAGCGAGCCAATGGCCGCCGCTCCGCCGAAGCTCGTCTAGGGGGGCGTGGCCGCATATATAGAACCGGGCAGCGCACACAGTGTTGCCAACTTACCGACTAACAAACCACATCAATAGAAAGCTTTATTTAGAAAAACTGGCCCTTATGACTTATTTTGTGGTCCATGGTCAAACTTTATTATCCCAGCGTTCACATTTTATGGCTATCCTCTTAAATTTTAGTACAATTAAAGCAAGTTTTACACAGTATAGTATTACTATGCGCTCTAAAAAAAATACTTGATTCTGATTGGTCAAACAGATAGACATTTGTTTTTTATGCTGTCTATTCTAGTTACATAACAAACACTGAAGAATAATGGATACTGAAATTTCAGCTTTGCCATCACAAGAAAAAATACATTTTAAAATACATTACATTATGTTCTAAAGGTGGTTGACTTGTTTCCATTTTTGAGTATAAAAAGAGGAAATAAGGAAACTCCAGTGCTCAGGCTGAGAGACGCACTCATGATATTATATTTCTGTTTTGGAAAATATGATTAGTTAACATATGAACAAGAAACCTTCCTTGATTATATTTGGAAATCAGTAGCCATTCAATCAGTAATGACTGACATGATGAATCCAAAACTCTCACAGCAGTATGATCTATAATGGAAACCTTGAATGAACTAGACACCATCAGCCTGGGAATTGAGCAACCTGGACACCCGCCTCAGTTTCTTTCACGTCAGTGAACCCGGTGGCCTTCTCGTCACTTTGAGCAAGTGTCAAAGCTACCTCCCGTTGGTCAGTGTCCATGAGCAACATGACCCAGCACTTCCACGTCTGCCCTGAGTCTTACACCCCAGAATTTATTACACCCGACAGCCTCTACGGTTTCACGATGTATAAAAATAAAAAGGATGCTTCTCCAAGCAGCTTCACAGTTATGTGGGAGGTGGTGTGGGACCGAGTGTCACATTCCCCAGGAACTCTGACTAATCTTACAAAAACCATGACAATAACAAGTCCTTAATGTGGGGGACTGTGTGAAGAGACGCTGAGCTTATACTCTGAGGTGTTTACCACTTTACAACAGACATACTGGCGTGAGTACAATGCGCTGGGTGTAAATATAGACAATCTTCAGTTACATGTAACTAATAATAATGAGGAAGAGGTAGTTATGCACCCAAACAGTAATTTTAGAGCATGTATAAAAATAAATCAGAGAACATACAGTTTTAAACCATGTTGATCGGATAGCGGTTGGGTGTGCTTTTCCAATTAAACTAGAGGATGGAATAACAGCTGGGTTATAATAAGTTCAGATGTGTTGGATATAATATTACATTTTGTGAAATATTGTGAAATATTTGAACACTTTATGGTTTTCTATTAATAATATATTTTTAAATGTCATTTAAATGTCATTGTTAAGTTCATACACATTTTTTGCTGATTTTTTTTTTTTTTTTTTTGTATTCGTCATACTTTCCTATCAAAATGCTTGATATGGAAGCAAAAACGAAGAAAATCAAACCTAGTCTCAACTTTGCTTTGACGAATGAAAGTTCTGGAGGCAGTGTGTAAAAGTGATTGACAAAACGCGAGGTCGTATTTATTTTTTAATGTGGGAAAATTTCAGCTTAGCTTTTATTGGAAACATTTTTTTTATATATTGTTATTGTCTTTATGATTCATTATACATTCTAGCTTTAAAAAAAGTAGTCATTCATTTTCATAAAATAAATAAATACTACTAAACTCAAACTTTTGAATGGTGGCGTATATGGCAATCAGGTGTAGTAATAAAAATAAAATGTCAAATTAAACCTGCAGTTTAATACACCCTTTAGTTTTAGGTTACATTTTTCCCCCCTTTCTAATCTTTTAGCATCAGTATGACTGAATACATTTAAAAGATGGCTAAAAATATCCACTTTAACCATTAAAAATATCACCCTTGTGCAAGCCAATTCTCTATGCCTTACTGTTTTTAGCTTCCTGTTAACATCTTTGAGTAAATGATCACCTCTGACCAAAGCGTGATTATGATCTGCTACTGTACATCTTTTCAATGAAATTCCTTCTTAAATCACAACTGAAGCATATTATCGTTTAATCTTTTTTTACAGGAGTTTAAAAAGGTGCTGCCATAACAACAACGGAGCATTAATGATTGTGATTATAATAAAATATTAATCTGCTATCTCTTTTGTCTTTATAGTAATAATTAGTAAGCGTTTTCAAGCATTTCTTAGAAACCTTGATGCAAATGAGCCAACCGTCAAATGAAGGAACGCACAAATTAACCGAAAACATATGGAACCACAGGTTCATTCCCATCCACAGAGGTGAAGGACTGATCATGAATCAATCACACAAACATAGAGCTGTCCAGCCAAGATTTCCCATTGCCAAGTGCTATTACTGTTGACCTTCAGTGGAAGTGAGACTAAAGTGGATTCAATTCAGCCAGCCAGAATGGTCTGAGGGGGATGATAGTCTGAACACCTGACTGATCCAGGGCAACTGCGACAACTAAAACTTCCGTTCAGTCTGATCACATTTCAGACAGAGGCCATCAACACATAGGGCACGCCAAGGTTTCAATACACAACTATGAAGCAGTGCACAATGTCTCCTATAAACACTAAAGACTTCATTCTGTCATATCAGAAGTGCCTGGCTCCTGTTATAAGCTAACTAAACTATAAAGACTCATAAGACCATGATGAAGTATTTTACAAAAGCCAATGTAATGAATGTCAATGAAGACTGAAGCATTCACGAAAAATGACAAAAAGGGAACATAAAACGAATCCATAGGACTTAACTATATCAAATCTACTAGATCACCTTTTGTTTGGAAACAGGACGTCATTTTTATTTTATGTCATGAAAGCGTCCATTGTGGCTGTGAAATTTAATTTACACTCATTTAGAGTGACCATGCGACCTCTAGGTTATTGACTTGTCCTGCCCAGAATCTCTAACTTGCCTTAAATATAAAAAAATTTGAATTGGTTTGACTAAACCTGGAACATGTAGGCAGTTTAGAAATCCTGGACATATGGTCAGCATTGCAGCATGTTTGATTTCACAAATGACCACGAGACAAATTATGTTTGACTTCACTGGCATCAAACCAGCACATTTTTGATATATCCAAGTTTGAACGCGTGTTGCTGCAGGTTTGCAACGATATTAGTGTGGGTAAATGATACCAGCATTTAATTTTGGGGTGAGCTGTCCCTTTAAATGCCTTGCTCGAATAAACAATGGCGATTGTTAGTTCATGGGTCACCTGTTCTCTCCTGAAAAGACCAACTTAGGCCAGCATGATTTTCCATGGGTTGGTGCTTGTCTAGCAGGCTAACCAGTATAACCAGCAGAAAACATTCTGTTTAACCAGCCTGTTCCTTCTCATGAAGCTGGTTGACCATTGGAGGTCAGGGCTTTGTTAGGGCTAAAATCACTTGAAGCTGTATAGACATCAGCATCCCAGTATCTAACACTACACGACCTGCTCTTGAAGGGTTGAAGGGTTTGAAGCCACTATCTAGAACCACTAGCCTACATCGCATTACCCTATGTAATGCTGCTGTATTAAAAAACCATAAGAAACTGCTATTCGTTCAGCATGGTTGACCAGAAAGCATCAGATATTATCTGTCAAACAACCCAGCACGCATATACACCCAGATCTATGCCAAAATGCAGCACATTACGCAAAACGTAACCACAATTAGAATTGTTGCATGGACTGTCACTTAGGAAAGACTTACATTGTTGCATCAGCTGGGACTCAAAGCAACAGCGATAGATACAAAAATAGCTGACATAGGACGAGCTCAACTGTTTAATCAACTATTAATCCACATCGATTACGACCAGCACCCCACAATTCAATAAGATCGGATACTGTCGACTGAAACATAAAAAGACAGTGTATATAATGCTTACCAAACGATCCGGGTCTCCTGTCTTCCTTATGTCATTCACGCCCAGCAGATCAACTGCCCCCTGCGAGGCTCTTTAAACCTGCTGCCTAACAGAAAGGACGTAAATCCTGCGCTTTATTGTCAACCATATCCTGTATTTACCTTCACAAATACACGCTTTTAAATGAAATACAACTAAACGGCACCCGGTAAGGAGGAGTTACGCAATGCGAGGACGAAATGCCGGTTAATCTCGCGCTGAGGGTGTTTATAGTAGGGTAGCCTGCCGCTCCGCAAGCAGTTGCCATGAAAGATAGCGGCGTTCGTTTTCGGGAATGCGCGTGCAGCGGTCGATTTTACGCATACTGCGTAGTGTCGTGACGTCATGACGTTTATATCATATGGGTCTGTTATACCTAGTGTGTGTGTGTGTATATATATATATATATACACACAATTTTAATTAAATTCAATTATCTTTATTTACTTTAGTATTACAATTTGGGGTTTTTTCCCCTTTAGTTCTCTGTTTTACTGTACAAGGTTGCCTTAATATTTTGTGTTGCCTATTTGGATTTACATGTTAATATTTTTGTATTGTTCAATCTTTTTCTTGAATGAAAGGAAGAAGAAGAGAAAAAAAAAGTTATGGCTAGTGTGTAGCTTTTGATTATGAGATTTCTTATGTTGTTCTTTTACCATTACTGTATTTAATATGTGCATTTTTGGTTCGTTGTAATTTATTATTTAACTGGTTATATTATTAACTTCACTTTTCAGATGTGCACTTTTTCATTTTTAAATATTAATGTTGTTTTAAAATGCTTTTGCATATCTTTTAGATTTTTGCATTGTCCATTGCAACTCAAGTTATCACACACACAAACACACACACACACACACACACACACACACACACACACACACACACACACAGAATTACAAACAATAAATAAAGACATGAATGTGCTGAGGCTTTAATAGTGACATAAAATGTGACCACAGAAGCAGTCATAAGGGTCAGTTTTTATCGCCTTAAAGCGATAAATAAGTTGTGGTAGGATAGGGGGATATTTAGTAAAGACACAAAAAGATATAAAAATTGGGAATCTTGGGGTGCAAAAAAATCTAGATATTAAGAAGAAACACATTTTAAGTGGTCCAAAAGTTGACGTTTTTATCAATGCATATTACCAATCAAAAATTAAGTTTTGATTTACACAAACGAAATCTACAAAATACCTTCATGGAATATGATCTTTCCTCAATATAACAATAATGTTTGGCATAATATAAGCTATTGCGACAATTCTACCTGCTTATGAGTGGTTTTGTGGTCCAGGGTCACAAATACTTCAATTTCTAATTAAAAAAACAAAGCATAATTGCAATAAATACTTTTATATGTAAGGACAAAATCTAGTCGGTGAGTTAAATCAGCTGACAACCAGAACAATCTAATATATGAACAAATGCTTTAATGTTTTGATTTAACTTTTATACTTTTGTTCTGTTTATTCTAGTATTACGTATATTGCCTTGTTAAAGTGATGCATTTTTAATGGTATTCATTTTAGTTTAAAAGAAAATAACAACCCTTCTTAAAGGTTGTAGTAAAGTGTATAATTCTTATACACCACTACTTTAACACATTTATTGTGTTTTTGTCATTTGGAGCCATTATTTTACTATTATTAAATATAATTACATTATTTTTGCTTAACTGCAATACCTCCAATACCATTTTTTAAATTACAATTAAGCAAAAATGAAAGTCTTATATCTTGTCTTAATACCGAAACGGAGTACAGTAAAGTCACTTTCTTTAACCTTGTATTCGTAGCACTTTGCTACGTTTGCTGCTAAGCCTTGAGCTCGTCCTTGACGTGCGCGTGATCCATGGAATGACAAACTGTGTATGACGACACAGAAGTTTGACAGGGATGAATCTCTGAGGCCTCACTGCTTTGATGTGCTTGGCAAACCAACTTATGGTGCATTTCCGCCAACTACTGGCCTGGAGTCTGCGGAGCGTCGAGGCGGTGGGGGTGGTTAAAAGCACCAAGGAATATCAAAAAAAAAGTCACACATACGACTGTGCTCTATTACAAGTCATCTAAGGCCACAGCATTACTTTACCTGAGGAATGCACCTACATTTAGTTCGTTAACAACCAGTCCAAACTTTCTCCGCCGTTGTTTAATTCATCAGCACCCTCTCGTGACGGATATTCTGCATTGCAGCCCCTCAGCGTACAGCATGATGCTCTTGTGTTATTTTCCAATATAGTCTGTGCACGTCCTGGGGGCTGTTTCATAAAACAAGTTTACCAAATAAGCCAGGTTTTTTATGGAACAGGTCCCTGGTTTTCCTAAGTTTGATGGGTCCCTAGGTCAACATATTTTGTTGACCCTGGGACAACATTTTAATGCAAAAATAGTGTTGACCATATCTCTACATCTCTTAACCTACCCTTACCCATGAGTAATGCCTAATATCAGAGGAAATGATAGATGACTGACACTGATGTACAAGCACCAAACACTGATTGTAAGCCTGAACCTCACAAAAACTGTAAACTGTTTTTTTCAAATCGGATTGGTTAATCACAATGTTGTCCAAGGGACATGTTGCACTTGGTAAAATCAGGTTAACGATAGTCTATCCCCCGACTAAGCCTAGTCCTAGAATAAAACATAAACCTGAGCCATTTCAAATGAAAGAAATTTGCACCGACTGAACTTAAAACATGTCAGTGCTTTTGTTTTGTCTTAAGATGCACACCAGCAAAGCTTTTTTTCTAAGGCATGTTTATAAAAAAAATCACTTTACAACACTTAGGCCCGGTTTCACAAACGGGGCTTAGCTTAAGCCAGGACTAGGCATTAGTTAAATTAAGATATTTGCCAACTTTTTCAAAGATGCATTACAGGTGTGCATCTTAACACAGAACAATGACACTGACATGTTTTAAGGTATGTCAGAGCAAGATATTTTCATCTGAGATAGCTCAAACATGCAATTTAGTCTGGGACTAGCTTAGTCTGGGGGTATATGTATTGTATTGATTAACATGAACAGTGCAGTTGTTCATTGTTTGCTCATGTTAGTTCACAGTGCATTAACAACTGGTGAATTTAATGATGCATTATTAAATGGTGAAATTAACAAGTAAGATCAATACATTCTGTATAAGCATTGTTCATTCTTAGTTCATGCAAACTAATGTTAACTAATAAACCTTATTGTAAAGTGTTATTGTAAAGTGACCCTTAAAGTCCCTAATTGAGCTATGGCCTATTTATGGAGATTATTATTAGGATGTTAACTGCCTGAAACAGTACTCAAAGAGTTTGAGTTCTTAAGTTGTCTCAATAATGTTAATATATCACCAGAATGCTTATTTGTTAACGTATAAATAAAATCTCATAAAATTCGACTATTTCAAAACAAGTCAATGTTTTAATAACAGTTAAATTTTTGAAAGCACCATAAATTGTTATATATATATATATATTTTATTTTTTCATTGCAAGGATGCCTTAAATTAACCAAAACGTTTTTGTTTCTTGTTTGTTTTTATTAAAAATACTTTTTTGTTTTTATTAAAAAAAAATTGAATTCTTTATAGGTTCATATGACTGGAGTAATACTGCTAAAATTACAGGAATACATTATATTTTAAAATATATTCAAATAAAAATTATTATTTTTAAGTGGTAAAAAAAATATCAGTACACACACACAGGCCTAGTAGGTTACTTGTAGACCAGCCTTTTCTTGTAATCTAGTTATTTGTGAAATGTGTGTGCATTTCTGTGTGCAAACTGTTTACTGTGTGCTGTCAAGTCTCGTTTAATGCTCTTAAAAACATCTCATCATGCACGTTCATGTCAGGAACCAGGAGCCCTTGGGGTTACGATGGTCAACCTTCAAACAAACAACTCCAGACTTCAGTGACGACATCAATTCCTGGATGGCAGCACGGCTCTAATTCCACTTCCACGCCGGATTTCTAAAACAGGGAAGGGGGGAGGCTGGCAAACAGACAACAACACCGGATTGAGGAAACTGACGAGGGCATACTATGTGCAAAACAAACTTGTTTAAAACTGACAGCCATGCAGCCCGAGCCGTTTCATTCACTATCGCATCTCAGAAGAGGACAGCTCCTCCCCAGCTCGCTAGACCTGAGGACAGCATCCAGCGTGGTGTTCGTTTGCACTTCAAGCCATGCGTTTGTACGCGATCCCTGTGTTGCTGCTAATAGTGCTCGGAGACGCTGACGCGTGGGGTCCCGCGGGTAAATACGCCGTCAGCTGCCCGGACAAATGCAACCCCGCGCTGTGCGGCTCGACGCAGCGCTGCAGGCGCACGGTGCTGGATGACTGCGGATGCTGCCAGCTCTGCGCCGCGGGACGGGGAGAGCACTGCTACCGCACCGTGTCCGGGATGCACGGCGTCAAGTGCGGACCGGGACTCTTCTGCGACTTCTATAAGGATGAGGATGATTATGGAGATGAATATGGCATCTGTAAAGGTACGGGCTCATGTGTGCACCTGCTCAGGCAGATGGGATTGTTGGGATCCGAAGATTGATTTTGCTATCAGTTATGATTTAATTATTAACTGCAACTTTCAGAGCAAAAGAGAACTTTAAATACTTCAAATAAAGACATAGAAAATGTCATTACTTTCTGTCTTCACTTCCTTACCAAAGAGACTTCTTTATTTCTGTATATATTTTTTTCTAATAGCCTACCCTATGTGTGTGTTTATTAGCCCATAATTACATCTAATGCGGTTTAAAATGAATTAATATAAAAAAAACGTATAATTCGATTTCATTGAATCTTAATATATGTATATATTAAGATTTATTTAGAAATCGAATTCTAATATAATATTATATTATATATATATCCCCCAAAGATCTATTTATCTTTTTATTTTTTATAAAAATGGAGTTCAAAAAATAAAATAAAAAATAAAGATTATATATATATATAATTATAGAAATTAAATATTCTATATATTTCAAATTAATTTAAACAAACAAACAAACAATAACAACAAAAATCTGTAAAACAAAGGGACAAAAGCAACAAAACGGACTATCAAAGTATTAAATATATACAGTTTATATAAATAAATATATACTTGTCTTTCATATAGTCCCTGTATATATGTTAAAGACTGTGCTGAAAAATTGCTCTACTTTTTCTTACTATGTGATTTCACATTTTTTACTAGTTGGTGTGTCACACAGCTTCATTACACCTGTTTAAGGCAGATTCATTCTATTTTATAGAGAATATTGAAATAGTTCTCGAAATCCTCATGATTAGCTGACGGTTTTGAGGTGATCCCAGATCACAGGTTAAAGAACAGTTCGGCATACTAAAGAAAACTGGCCTCCTAGTCTCTTTTTCTGTGGAGTCCTTCAAGGGCCCCTAAATTATTACTTAAAGTATTATGTAAGAACAACGTGAGTTGGTGAAAGAACACTCGTTGCTTTGTATTGGTGAAACACACTCCTTCCACACCAATTACTCACACTCAGCCTTTTAATTGAGTCTTTCCCCGAGTCTTAGACAGAAGTGAGCCCTCTGATCCTTTTACCAAAACACTGGATCAGCAACGAGCAAACATCCTCAAAAAGAGAAGTGTTTAAGCTGTGGTGCAGATCCTGTAATGGTTAAAGAAGTTGTAACACGTTTGTGTCTTCTCGTTTCAGACTGCATGTATGGAACATATGGCATGGAGTGTCGGAAAACATGCAACTGTAAAGCAGGTGGATTGTGTGACAGGGAAACAGGTGCTTGTCTCTCCTTTAAATTCTTGGCAAAAATGGCCATGCTGAAATCTCATTCAAGTGAAGGTGAGTTTACAGTTTATTAAAGCACAAAAAAAAAAAAAAAAAACATGTTATTTGATATAAAGTGAGATTATGCAAAATATTTATTTAATGAATGTTTTTATTTATTGTGTGACAGGTAATGAAGTGGGCTCAGGCAATGACAACGCTGAAACCAGCAGCAATCGGTCTTCCGTTCGCAATTTTCTCACCCCTCACTGACAGCAACTCTCTATCTTCAGTTTAGTCAGTGTACATGTAGCATAATAAATTAAAGGACCAAACGGATATATTTTAATATGTTTAAAAGGGTCAAAGAAAATTAGTTTTATTCTGTATATTTTACAGATGTGTATGCCAGTTATGTCTTTATTCCAAAGCATGTCTACATGCATAAATAAACATGCAAATATCCAGCAGAGTTGATGTCCCCGCTGGGGCTTATTATGCTGAAACTGAGACGTCAAAACTGAATGAGCACACATAAACACTTTTACATTATGAATGTATTGCAGTTAAATCATATTTAATGAGATACATATTTTAAAAATAATATACCAGACTCAATTCCTATTCTGTTCAGCATTAGCGACGGATTTCGGTGATATGAGAGATATGACATCTGTAATGTTAAACAGTGATGTCTGATGTTTCATGTGAGTGGTATATTAATGTGATGTGGTATATTAAGGCCAAGGAGATTGTTATAAATTATGGACTGTATATCCTTCTAATCTGTGTGTAAATTATTCTCTGTGAATCCTTGCTTTACAACCCTCTTGAAAGAGAGATAATATGAATTCTTACTGCTTTATGTATGAGATTTAAATTAAAACAATATAATTCTATGAGAAAAGATACAGTCTCTTGTTTTTTTTTGTTTTTTTTTTGGCAATTATTTTAGTCAAGTTTTTGATTGTTTTAATACAAGTTCTGCATAAAACATTTTTAAAGTGTGGAAAAACTTGCACAATTATAACTAATGTTCTCTTATTAATATTTAAGTTAACAGATCTGTCTATAAATACTGAAAAAAAATTTTTTTTGACGTGGTTACAAATAATTTATTTAATAAATTTAATTGAAAGTTAGTCAAGTAAATTTGTTTATTTAAATGTAGTTAAAATAAATTGATTGCAACCCTAAATAAATTTTTTAATTAAAATAAAATTTTTCTTTCTTTCCATCAATATTTTTCTTTACTTTTTTGATATTATATATATATATATATATACACACCACCTGTACGCATATCTTATATATATATATATATATATATATATATATGTTATATTTATATAATATAAAGTGTATTTGTCAATCTTGGGTTTGTGGGTTTGTCAATCTTTTTTTTTTTCTTCTTTTTTTTTCCAGTTTTTTTTTTTTGGGTGAATCTAATTTGAAATTCAAATTCAATTCAATTCAAATTTATTTGTATAGCGCTTTTCACAATACATATCATTGCAAAGCAGCTTTACACCAAAGT
>JAUCMU010000046.1:273459-298147 GCA_032275025.1 Enteromius treurensis | reverse complement strand
CCGCGGGTGATAGTTTGTAATGTGTGTGTTTCTGGTTCTCGTCTGTTTGGGGGTGGGAGGAGCAGACGCAGGTTCCCGGTCCCGTCGTTTGCGCTGCCTTGTTGAGCGTAGCACTGAAAACATTATATTTTACACAGTTTATTCTCCTTCTTTTTTTTTTTCTGAATCATTTGGTTCATATGCGTACCGAACCGAAAGCCTTGAACCGAACGGTTCAATACGATTATGCGTATCGTTACACCCCTAATATATATATATATATATAAATATATATACTGTATATGTAGTTTATTATAAATAAATCCCTCTGCTGTATCTTTGTAGAACAAGCTATGTAAAGTGTTTGGTTTATTTATTTAGCGGAAGCTGAGGTTTGTGAGAATCGACTTGATTGTCTGGAGCCTATTGTACAAAGTTCTGTTGTAGATGAGCCGCCATTCAAAGTCTCTAAAGCAGTTTGTGGGTCAAGTGTTACAAACATTTCTGTCAAAATAGTTGAATTATTAATTGATTCCCATTCATGTGTTCTGTGGGTTAATCCCTCAGTGTGTCTGGACTGGTGATTTTTTGGAGGATATTGTGTGTGAATGTTTACATCTTCGCACACAGGGGTGTGTGTGTGTGTACAGTATGTGTATGAGTGAGAAAGCAATAGAAGGTGAGGTGAACTCAGACATGCTTTGCCATGACAAAGCAAGTGCGTGATTGCAAAGCACCAGTCTACCAAACCCATGTGCCTAAAGATATTCATAAGAACATTTTTCAAACATCAAAACAGAAGATATACTCATGCTTTTTGATCATCTCTTTGTTCCAGAGGCACTGCTGAGTATCTGAAGAGCGAATGGAAAGGCAGACATGAGTCAGTAACTGTTATGACAGGCCGTTGTTGACACAATAACCAGACCTTCAACCATAAAAGAGCCGCTTTTGCCTTTACTTTGCATATTGTTTAATCATTGGCATAATCTATTCCATATGTGCAGAACTAGTCAAAACAGTTCCATGGATGTGTGCTGGTCTCAGAGGTCTCTATGGCAACGGTTTGCAGTGTTGCAGGGAAAACCACTGACAGCACACCAGACAGAAGATTCAAATCATGTTTTGACTGTCTGTGCTGAGACAGAGAGATAGAGAGAGAGAGAGAGGAAAGTACTCTGCAACCGTCTAATGAGAAACAGACTATTGTTCACTGCTTAACAAACAGGCTTTCTTCAACCATCTATCTATCTATCTATCTATCTATCTATCTATCTATCTATCTATCTATCTATCTATCTATCTATCTATCTATCTATCTTCAGCAAAGTTTTTCTCTCTCATCTCCTGTACATGTTCAATCATCTTCGATCCCCTAATTATGATATTTAAGCATCTGAATGTATTTTGTATTAAACAGATAATCAATACCCACTTGTATGGGTTACATTATGTTTTATAATGAAGTAAAGTTTTTTTTTTACCTATAGGTTTTACTGTATTATTTTACTGTTTACTATTATTTATGGAAAGATGGATTACAATGTGTATTATATTGCAGAAAATTTTTCCCAAGATTGCAGTTTTTACTTACAGTAAAAAAGAAACCTGATTAAACACAGTGGCCTGTACTGTTGAAATGCTGCTGTCATTCACCTTCTGCATTCGAATATAAATAAACGGTGATATTTATTTTTTTGGCAGATCCAGCATGACTTCAGTTCAGAGTATTGACAGAATCGAACAGAAAGGAAAAGGCTCCTGTCTGATAGCAACAGCTTCAAAGCCTTTGAACAATCTGCGTATGTGCAAACTTTTCAAGTCAGAGCTGCTTTTGATCTTCTAAAAGCAGCAGTTTTGTAAAAGTAGGCACAGGGTGTTTATGTAAGAAAAGTTGGTAAAAACGTCTTCGCCTTATAAGAACTTGCTCTTCACTCGGTTCATGTCTTTCTTAGATAGCAAGAAAAGAGACACTAAAAAGTTGTAAGTTCCTAAAAAAAATCTGTCTATCTTCCCATGGTGCACTTCTTGTTGACATGCACAAACAAAGCAATATATTTCTAGTCTTCTCAACAAAAAAACATGACACTGAATGTCTGAAAGTATGCGTCACCCACTTTCTGAATAGCATTTAAACGCATCTTAAATATGCATGAGCCTCGCAGCATGCCATTTTCATTTGGCCAACATTTAGCCCAGCCTTTCCAAACATATTCTGTCTCAGTCCGTCTCTCCATGCAGCCTACACACCAAAGCTTAATGGAAATGGAAAGAACAACCGCCGGCCCACAGTGCATCTGTTGTTCTGCTGTTTTATGAATGAGATCCCTTATGGTCTATAGACGTGGAATATTACAGCCTGCCAATAAAGACAATACAAGACCTCAGTGAACACAGATGTATATTTTGAAGCGTTTGTGTCCACCTCCAATGACCCTCCTGTATGTAAGCTTCGCATGTTAACACTGTCCTTCATCAGGGCTCGTAGCTGAATACTCAATAGGTATGATTGTTAACACAGGCAGTCATTTGCTAATGTGCTTATGTAAATTTACATTTGTGACAATTTTGACCTTTTTGTTTTTTACCAGTGGCATTTGGGGGTAATTTTTTTTTTTCAGAAAAACAAATAGTATGCTTAAGCATTTGCTATTATTAGTTTTAAATAATGCATACAGTAAGACGATGCAAGTATAGTAATTTTTTAATTGTATTTTAATATGTTTACTTTTTATTATAACCAATTTTATTGCTAATTGCATTTTTTTATTAGAATTAATTAAAATAATTTATTGTTGATTTTCATACACCATTCAAAACTTTGGGGTCAGTAAGATATTTTGTTTTCATTTAATACTTTTGTTCATCTAGTATTCATTTAATTGGTTAAAAGTGACAATAAAAACATTTATAATTTTACAGGAATATTTATATTTATAATACATTTTTACTTATATTAGAGCATTTTATTTATTGATTTAAAATTTTTTCTATAGTATACATTTATTATATTTAATATCTAATCTAATATAATGTTATTTAAAATATATTTTTTATTTTATTGTAAACTTTATTCTGTTTATATACATTGACATCTAAATGTGTATTGTAATCAAACAGATAATTAATAGTCCTATTTATTTTTGCTGTTTACTTTTATAAGAGACTGACAAAATAATCAACAATAAACATTTTTACATTTTAACAATAAAACATAAATATTTATTGAATGGTAATGCAAGTTCTGTTTATTTTTATATGATATACATTATTTTTTGTTCATTTATTATAAACTTAGTTACACATACACCCCAACTAGGAAAGGAGTGTTACAATATAGCTGGATAATTTTATTTCAAAAAAGCTTTTTTTCTATGACCCTAAATATGACCCTTTTAAAGTAAACAAATAGTATATTTATTATTTTTTCTCAAATAAAGTCAAGCAGCAACCCAAAGACAGGTGCATTAATCCCAACTATCTCACCTACAGCATGTTCCTCTCTGCTTTTATTCCTCTACCACACAAACAACCAGGTGAGCTTGTTTTAGAAATGGAAAACTTGTCTGTAAGTAGGGCACACAGAGACAGTTTGTGCTATATGCACAGAGCCCATAATCTCCCCGAACTGTCACACAGCCAAGAGAAACATGCGCTACTAACCAATGCCTTGCAACACCGCAACCAAAAAAAACATGAGAATGAGAAAAAAAGTGATACCGAAGTTATTTCACACATGCGACCACTGTCAGAATAAATCAGAAAATTCATCAGTTTGTAGTTGAGGAGGGCAGTGAAGTGTAATTAAGACATCCCAGAATGCAACAGAGCCACGAGAGGTGATGAAGCACTATCATTAAAGTGGCTGTTAATTAGCATCTTCATTCAAAGCGATGGTTCCATTAGTTACCTGCCTCATTAGCTTAATTGCTGTCTCTCATTCTGGTGCATGAACATCTGCCCCCTAATGTTCCCTGAGGAGACGTGGCCTTGTGACTTCACACACACACATTCACTCGGACAGGATCATATTCTCGGAGTATGTGCTTGCATTATTGAACTTGACATAGAGAGGGGCTTTGTGCACTTGCGTCACCGGCGTTGCGTTCCGCACGCGGGGTTCGTCACAACAGTGCGGTGTCGTGTGCGTGTGTCACTTTTGGAATGCACAGAGCTGCTGCTCACAGGGTCAGAGGTCACCTGCTGCCATGTGGAGAGGGGCATTAGTGGGAAGGAAACCAACTTATGTGGGTTCATTTTATGCACTGGAGTACAGATAGATGTTTCATAAATGGCCTTTTGTTTAGCTGTATGGTTTGCATGATTATTGTTATTCAGTTGGACATATAATAATTGGATATGCTGGGATGACACTAAGGTCGGAAGGATCAGTAAACCTGGCAACATATTTATTTTATTTTATTTTTGAAAATTATTTGTATTTATTTTTGTCTATACATGTATATATTTTTTGGATCGACAAGTTCTTTTTTCAAGGATTTTCATTAAAGATTTTTTCATTTTTTTTAAATGGAAATTGTATGACAAAATGTATAATATATTTTATGAATTAATTTATTTTTGTTGACATTTGATTAAGTAATCTTCAATCATTATATTATATATATTATATTATATATACTATATATTATATAGTTTATATTTACGAATATAATTCTTAAAAAAAATTGAAAATGTGACATATAATTTTTTCATATTAAGCATTTACTTTTTATAAATAGAAGGCCATGTTTCATGCTATTTTTGCCTTAGTTGTGAAAATTTCACCATGAACATCCTTCTTCAATCATTAATTTATTGCAAATCTTACATAATGTAATATATTTAGTTTGTGGAATTTGTAATATATTTTATTCAGTAAGCTTCAACCATTAAATTTTTTTTATAATTAAATGTAATTACAATCTTAAGACATTTATGACATTTGTCTTTATTTTTATCATTTAGTTTTTTTTGATTGTTTTTTTTTTTTTTTTTTTTAGTTAAATATTCCATGACATTTTATTTGTATTAGTCATGAAAAAATTCGGGGAAATCTGACAAACCATATGTTAAGGTTTGATGTATGTTTATGTTTTATTCTATTCAGTATTTAAAAAAAAAAAAAAAAATATATATATATATATATATATATAATTTATTTATTTACACTTACTTTTTTATGTAAAAGTTATTTTTTTTAATAATTTATTTTATTTTTAATTGTATTACATATTTCATTCAAACTTCCCAGAAAGTATTTACTTGAATTTGATAGTCTGTGCCCCATTGCTACAGTAGCTGTACAATCCTACAGCGCTAAACCTGTCTTGAACACACAAGTATATGCTAAAAGCAATCAAATCCCCGATTATATGCGCAGCAGCACCTGCCTTCATGAGCTTATTCACTGATGTGTCCTGAATGACCTGCTGAGCCACTGTTTCCTCTAGCACTTCCTGTTCCACCATCGACATCAGAGGTTGTCTAGGGAGCGGAGCACCTTTCACTGGTCGCTAAATGAAGCCCGAGGTATTAGTTACAAAGCAGGATGAAAAACAACGTTGAAAAGAATCTTTTTGCAACGGAACAGGCAGCGTCAGCTAAAATTAATCACAGGTGTGAAAAGAGAGTGTATAGACACCTAAAATGTCCATTTATACAGGATACGAGCCATTAATTTCAAAATCAGAAGGGAATTTGCTTTCATAGAGAAAATGTGCTGATCCACATGCAGTTTTTTGGGTAAGGTTATGGCTCATTATTTTTGCTATTCGATATTTTGGCTCAGAACGCTTTGCTTTTAAATCTAAAAATTGATCAGGACTTTCACTGTGAAACACTTTAATCCTGAAAAAGTGTCAGAGCAGGACAAATTTAGGAGACATCCAGACAGACTGAGGGTTTACGTAAGTCTCTCTCCTCTGTGGATTGGTGACAGATGATCTCTCATTATCAGATGCAGTTAAGAACAGAGTCCAGTCTGAATATCTCCTCTCTCTCAGGCGTTAGATATGACAGTAATTAGTATTCTGAGCAGACTGAGGTTATGGCTGTAACTTTTATGCCTTATTTCTGTAATCCTCTTTATGTCCTCTGCTCGCACTCCTTAAATCTTTTCGCCATCCATCCTCCGGTGAACAAAATGTGTGGCACTATAAACTTAACTGCTTGGTGTGTAATCACCATAAAAAAATTCCTTTTTAATGAGTCTCATCTGATTAGACTGTAAAACAACAGTAAACACAATAGGTCTTTAAAAAAAGCTATATTTCAGATTTGGAGAAATTGAGGATTAGCCTACAGCACTTGCTCACCAGTGGATCTTCTGCAGTGAATGGGTGCAGTGAATAATGTCTTGCTTCTGAGCTCCTTTGTCATAACATCGCTTTCTCAGATTTGTTGTTATTTTTTAATTAGGGGAGTATTATTACGGAATCATAAACAATGGTTTACAGTTAAAACACTGTAATGGTTTTTTTTTGCTTTTTTGTTTTACAAAATTGCATATTTTTACTTTATAAGACATCAACTGAAGAAAAGAAACACTTTATTTTCTGCTGTTTTTTTATTTAATTTTTTATTGTTACTTGAGCTGCCTTTGCTGTTCACTTTATCTTTGAAAAACTTTGAGAGCGTTTACTTTCCTCTTTATCTTAGGTTCATAGATCCTATTAGTGTTAGCAAACAATGGTGGAACACCAATTTTAGAAGCAATTAGCATCCAGTGCTCAGGCATAAAGCTCTGGCCAAAGGAATTATCTCCATTGCATTTGTGGTCTTTCTTAGATCATTTGCATTTTATCTTTGAGCTAAGCCGGCTAATTGGCCTTAGAAAGCACTTAGTGAAGGATTCCATTAGAAACTGCTCTACATTACAATCTAATGATCTTAAACAAGTTTGCGTTTACTGGACAAATCATATCAGAACGCCAGGAGGGCAATGCCAGCTTTTTTGGGGGGTGTACTGATAAACTAGAACCATGGAAAAGCTGGCAAATGTGTAAAGTGGGGTTATTATGGTTAATTAAAACTAAACAATTTTTTTTTTTTTTTTAAAGAACATAAAATGTCAAATAAAACTTACTGTATTTTAGATATTTGCTAATTAAACCTTTCTTATTTTCATAAAAAAATAAACACTATATCATCATATTCAAAAAGAAAGATGAAAAAAGGGAAGAACAATAACTTGAAATTAAAATTGACTTAAAATTAAAATAATTATAATAATAAATGCATAATTAAAAATATTAACAATGCCTAAATGGTATTTCATTCATTCTAAAATAATAATAACGCAACAAAATTACTAAAAGCAGGGTAAATTAAAAATTAAATTAAATTTAAAAATAATAATTATATTAAATGAATATTTAAATAACTTAAAACTTATTTGTTTCAGCTGTTTGCCAATGAAACATTATTCTTTTTTCTAAAAATAAAATAAAAATAAACACTATACTACACTTGCCCACTATTTATGTGTGTTTTGTATGTGTAGTTGTTGTTAAGAGTACTGGGTCATTAACAGAACATGCTAACGTTTGCAGCGGTCTGTATTAGTCAAGTTTCTTGCGAGGAGCACTGTTTTATGTTTTAGTTGGCATTGAAGCTGCACACCCAGCTTTGTAACATAAATCTTTTCTTTTAGAGGAAAGGAAAAGGTGAAGGTAGCCAATATATTTAACCCTGAGGGAAACTGTTGTACAATGCTGCACGATCTCTGCTGTTTCTGACTGTGAGCTATGAAAAGATCAGATTCAACTACAGCAGATTTGTGCTCAGAGTGGATTTGTACCTCACTGAACACAACAAACCAACAAACAAGATGAAAGACCTCTGAGATGTTGTGTAGCACGTTACCCTCTGACTTTTTTTCTTAGCAAAGCTCAACCAGAAAATAGCAATTTGAAATGAATCATGTGGCCTTTTATGCCTCTCGCATTATTTATTATTGGTCATTGGTATGCTAGGCTAGCTGGCAATTTGACATTTTGCCTCGGTGCCATTATTGCTTGAAATTGGGGCTCTGAAATATGAAAATAAGAAAACACTTTTCTGTTCCTGCAGCCTAAATGAACATTGATTTTTGGATCCAATAAATATCTAAAGTCTCTTTTGTTTTGATGCTCGTGTTTTTCCAAAAAATAATAAGCAGTATACGTGTGTAATAAAACATTGAAAAAGCTATACACTTTTATGCTGGCTGATTTGTTCTAAATATTTTTAAAGCATAAAACTTTCACCATTAGAGCTTTTAGCAAACAAAAGAAAAGGATTGTGCTTCATTAAAATGACTCACAAGTAAAGAGTTTCCAGCATACAGTTTATAGAGCGTACAGTACATTTAGCCTAGCGCACTAATAAAACCAGCTTATTTGCTACAGTTATTCCAAAGCGTTTTCTAACTGTATAAATAGATGGTGGACTAGGCTAAATGTAGGCCCTATAAAATGACTGCTGGAAATGACAAATACATTTGCACTTCAAAGCAAAAGTGAGTCATTTTAATGCAGCATAACCTTTTCTTTTACTTCCAAAAACTCAAAATATTTGTCTGGAGTTAGATAAGTATACACACACACCACTGGTCAAAAAAAAATTTTTAATTAATTTTGTGTGTTTGTTTTTATGTATTCATCAAGGATGCATTAATGATTACTTAGATTTACAATTTTACAGACATTCTATTTCAAATAAATGCTGTTTTATCTTTTAATTGATCAAATAATCCTGAAAAAAAGAACAATTAAATTAAAAAAAATCAATAAATACAATTTTAAATGTCATTTTATTTAAATTAAACTTTAAAATGGTTTATATTACGGTTTCCATAAAAAAGCATCATGCAAAAAAAGTATCATATTTGATACTGAAATGATAAAACGATGATAAAAGTCTGTATTTTAAATTACATTTTAAAATATATTAAATAGAACACACTTACTACATATATACTATTTGTGATTATATAAACAGCATTGGTCTATGGAAGCCTGTTTCCATTACTAAATAAAATATATAAAAAAGTTATTGTGACTTTTTGTCTCACAAATCACAAAATTGTGAGTTATAAAGTCAGAATTGTGAGATATAGTCAGAATTAATTTTTTTTCTGCTTGAAAACAGAAACACTCTGCCCCCCCCCAAACACACACACACACACATACACACACACACAGACTATGTGGCCTATATATCTCTGTTGCCAGATACTGTATATAGAGCATCTCACAGGGGAAAATAGTACATTGGTCAGGATGTAGGTAATGGAAAGTTGAGGTTAATCACATTTCTGAACTGCTACAGTCTGCTTGTTTGTAGACCTCCTATCTACCGGTACACCGGCCGCCGCCATTCTGAGTATTTATAATATTACTGCCAGTAATTAGGTTTGGTCTCCTCAGGTGCACTGAACAAATTTGAACAAAAACAGAGAAACACATTTGGCATGCAGCTCAGTTGTGTCCAGCTAGATGGATGCTGTCCATTTCAAAATTAATTTTTGATTTAAACTCTTGGCAGGCCTGCTCATTTCTCACCCGTTTTCTGTTAGACGACCACAAACTGTGGTGAAGGTAATGATGTTTACCTGCGGGTATACCCTGTGGAAGCTTTTATTTTTAGGAGTTGGTTAAGTAGCAGATATCTGATTTGAAAGTTGTCAACGTCGGAATAGTTCTCTTTTTTTTCCCCTTTTTTTTTGCGTGAAGAAATCCTGTAATTTGCTTTTCTTGAAACTGTCTGTTTAGAGCAAGCTGAGGTTTTAAGGGCAGAGTGGTCCTGGTTTAGTTTAGTTTGATAACCTTCTGATAACTAACCGCGTGTAGGAGATTCAAGAGCATTAATTACTTTTGGAAATATTGTTTGATTTTATGGCATTTAATAAAGAGATAGTTCACTTAAAAAATATTAAAAATTAAAAGAATTATTCACAATCTTCTTTTGTGTTCAACAAGAAGAAATTCCTACAGAGGTTGGAACAACATAAGGGTGAGTAATGACTGACTATGCTTCTAAGTAATATACTTTTTACTTATGTAATGTTTCACTGAGAAATATAATTGAAAGCCTTTGTTTCTCATAGCATACGGATGTAGGTCTATTTATGGGAATGCAAATAATGTCAAGATTACACATCTGATTCTTCTTTATGGTTTTAGTTCATATAACGTGTAGCAAGGACACCTTAAATTTTTTTTCATTATTTCAATTATTTCATTTCACTGCTGCAGTCCCTTGGACGAGTACAGAGAAACAGACTTGCATTATAAACAGCTGATTTCACCTGGATGTGGGTACATTTGTTGTACCCGCTGCAGGCAAAAGACTGAATATTAAAAGCAGAAGTAGAGAAAGGAGAGCAAACAAGGCTTCTTAGTGTGAAAAAGTGCTGCAGCACAGACAGGGGCCACTAATGAACGAGACGTGAGGGCAGCCCTCTGAGGAAAAGTCAAGGTTAACTGTTCAAACGTGCACCTAATGGGACTGTTCCACACCAAATGGCTTTGCTTTAATTAATTCCATGGGACCGTTTAGGACTTCAGGCCTAAGTACTGGGTTGTAGCTTGTTTTATTTCCTCCTGTTCCCTTTGGTCCTTTACCATCAATCTCCGCTGGTTGATAAACAAATGGAGCAAGCTCTTCAAATTCGATCTGGAGCTGGATTTTTGCGTCTCTATGGGGGATTCCCACATATCCGTTGGCTGTATGCAGCTTCTGAGAAGCTAACTTCGTTTTGGCACCATGGGGACTGAAATTTAATTAAATATAAACACTAGAGACATAACAAGTCATTTTTTTGCTTTATTCTGCATCTGTATTTTTCTCTCAAGCAGGGAGGGAAATTCCTGAGATGATATTATGCTAACCTCTGCCCCAGCTCAACGTAGCACAGAAATCTTGGGTGATTTCCGCTTCCCACAACTTCCACTCCCCAGAATGCATGTGGTAGTGTCTTAGATGCTGTACGTTTGTGGTTTGTTGTGTCAAATTCGGAACTGTCATGGTCTGACTGGAGGTGTTAATGAGGGAGCAATAAAACAGTCAGGACTCCAGAGAGGTGCAACACCTTGCTGAGAGATGAACTGCTGCCCGAAGCAATGACCATGGGAATCCAAAGGGTCATGGTTTGACTGGTTAAAATGGTTAAGGCCCAGTTAGTAGGTTTTGTACCCACTGTATTTTGTAGGCAAAAAGAATATCTTTCCATTGATGGCAATTGATAAGTAAAAATTTATTAGAAATTAGTAGAAAGTATTAAACATTTCTGACAAATTTCTAATCAAATAAAATAATATTTTTTATCAACACATTTATTTTTTACATTTGGATGTTTATATATATATATATAAACATCCATATATATAATTTCTTATTATAATTAAAATTTTTATATTTAGATAAAATATAGAATTGCAATGTTGTTATATGAATATTATATAGTAAGAATACATAATTATTCTTATCATACTGTATATATATAATTTTTTAAGTATTATTTAATTACAAAAATCTTATAAAAGTTAATTATTATATGAATATATAATATAGAAGTATGTTAATATACAAACAAAACATTATAATGTTTAATACAATTATTATTCTGTATAATTCTTATAAAAGTTCTTATAAAAATAATGTTATTATATTTATATTATAATTTTACTTCACATACACATGTATCACTGTTAGATTATTTATTTTTGCATATATTAAAATAGTTTTAAATCATTTTGACAAAACAATATATTAATACATTAATAATTAATTCCTATTTATCAGATATTGGGAATATCTTAAAAATATATATTGTATCAGGCAACATTTTAATGTTAATGCATCCTTACTGCAGTGAACTTTGGAAAAAATAGGTCAATGCTGATTTGAAAATGAAAAAACAAACAAAAAATCATCACAATAGATCAGAACATTACAGTGAAAATGAAGGTTCTATTATGAAGACTGGCATGCATCAGTAATCCCAGAATGCTTTGGGCCATGGTCCACTATATATAGCATGATCACTGTTGTTGTTCACTAGAGCACATACTACTGTAATTCTTTCACATCTCAGTGTAGTAGAGTAAGGAAGGAAGTGCACCAAGAAAGACAAATGGTTCCTCTGCTCTGGAATGGGCCGGGTTTTGTTCCCTGCTTTTTTATGATAAGTTTTTCCATGTTTTCCACGAGGAATGCCTCTGGGGACAACAAAAATGGCTTTAATTGTAAGGCCCACGTCTTTACCAACCCACCCTTGAGGCTACGGTTCTAAAAGAGGAACCGCTGCCCACATCAAACTGCTGACCTGCCTTACTGTGGGCTGAAATTTGTGCTATCTTCATGAGCCCCACCAATGCTCCTTGTGGGGACGGCAAGTACGGTTTCCACCAAGTGCGAGTTCAACTCCATCAGGAATGTGCTGTTAGGAGGATCTCGTAAAGCTTTTATGATGTTTTAACAGAAGCAAGTCGCTGCACCACATGCAGAGAGACTTGAAAAGCTCTGGGGAAAGAGGTCATTGTGTAATGATTGTCATATGTGGCTGCTTTTCACCTTTCACAAGCATGACAGGCACCACTTACATTCAGGAACCCTACAATCTAGACCAAGTATTTTTATAAGGTCTTGTTTACTCAGCCTTATATCACAGTAAACTGATCTTAATGGTTTAAAGACTCCGTGAAGTCTAGAAAACGACAACTGGTTTGTGATATTTATGTATGCTGCTGGATGTTTATGTTTATTTCTTCCCGACTTGCTGACAAGTTATAAAGGTAGGCCATACTATATCGCTTGTATTTACAATCAGGAATCTCAACTGAACAGAACATATACTATTTAGACATATACTGTTCAGTCACGATACCTTTTTAAGGCTTTGTGCATTTGGAGTATGCAAAATAGTCCTATTTCAAACAGAAAGTCATTAACAGATCATTGTTCTTCTCCTCAAAGTTACGTCTTCAGCCTTCATGCTTTCCTCTAGCCGTAAACAATAGATTACGTTCATATGCATGCTTTCCCTCCGGACATAAACAAAGCTGACTACGTCAAATACGTAAAAGCATGTGTATGCGTTGCATTGTGATATTCTTTAAAGTGGAAGACGTAACTCGGGGGAAAACAATGGTTGAGTAAATTGTTATTTTTGTGCAAAAAAATATATATATTCTTGTGGCGTCGCAAGTTAAGCTCATGTCCCAGTACTGATGTCACATGGACTATTTTACCAGTGTATTTACTACGTGTCTGGACCTGGATCGTTTCAGTTACAGTGTTGCTGTAAATGAAGGGCCAGATTTCTCACAGATTTCATCCAAAGTCTCTTAATTTGTGTTCGGAAGATGAACGGAGGTCTTACAGGTTTGGATGAGTAATTAATAAAAGAATGGTCATTTTGGGGTGAACTTTAACAGAATAGACATGTGGACATTTTTCTTATTTTACTTAAATATCTAAAGGAGGGATGTAAACGTTTAACCTCAACTGTGTGTATAGTATATATTCCTGTAATGAGAACAGAATTTTCAGCATCATTACTCCTGTCTTGTTACATGATGCTTCAGAAATCATTCTAATATGCTGCTTTGCTTTCATACTATCATCAATGTTGCACTGCTATTTTTTTTTTGTGGAAACCATGATTTTTTTCAGAAATCTAAATTTGTTCAAAAAATCTTTCCAAAATTAAACCTTAAGCCAAAAACAGTGGAGTTGGTTTTGATGTGGTGTAACCGAAGCGCTAGTGCAGAGATTTGAATAATGTATCAGCAGCTATGTTAACTATCCTAATCTCTGCATCCTAGATGTTCTCAGTGTTTCCAGGCATGTCGGGATACTGGATACTGAACATATGCGCTGATATTTGATAAGGATGTAACTGAGCTCTGTTTTCTCTCTCTCTCAATGAAAAGCCCCTCTGTAATGCAGATATAAAAAAAATACTCTCCTTCAAAGGTGACTGCTTTAGACCTCTGCAGTTGTTCCCCTGCATACCACAAATACCCCCAGTGTGCCAGGGTCTACTGTAATGTTACTATAAAGATCTAAATGAAAACATCGCTCAGCACGTGTTGCATTAATGCCGTACCTTGTGTGACTGTCAGTCATGTGTATCATGATTCTTTGATTTAAATGAGACGATGAAGTAACACTTGGAATTAAAATAATGGGAAATCCCCCTTGAACATCTCTGATCCTTACTTTATTTATACAAAATAACATGATATGCTGTATTCTTGTCCCTTAACTTTATTAAGTGCATGTTTAAATGCCTTTAAGGTAGTGCCTTTAAGTGTTTTTAAGTTACAGCCTAATTTTACTGTGCATATACATATATAAATATGATAAATAAATAAACATACACACATGCACAAAGATGACAAACTGATACTATGATTTATTTGATTTGAAAACATTTACATGCATGAACTTATATTCACATTATTTATTCATATTATATATAAATCAATTTAATATATAAACTAAATATATTTTTCTTCCATGCATGTGTGTGTGTCTTATATGTATTATATATAATATGTACACACAAATATATTATGTATAAAAATAATAGTTGCCCAGCACTAATATATATGCACATATATACATATCCATATTGTACAGTAGTATGAGGGTGGTGTAGTACGAAAGAGAAAGATATATGAGATAAAAGAAAGCATGGATAGTGGAGGGTGAGGTGCTGGGAGGATAAAGAGACACACAGATGAGAGCAGTGGGGGAAATCGGGCTGCTTTACTAGTCCGCTGGTGGTTGTAACATGGTCTGTGTGCTGCGCTGATGTTGGGTCTATTTAAAGCAGCAGTTCATCCAGCGTGTCAAACACTGATCTATAATCCCACAGCAGTCACAGTGCTGCTTAAGATCCGATTCCTCCATAATAACAAGAGCTTTGTCGACTCTAATGCCGCCTGCGCTCTGTCATACAGACCCCCGAGGGATCCATCTGTAACCCCTGAGCCTTCTGACTCCAGCTAATGCCCAGATGATGAGATGGTTTCCAGCATGCACATTTCTCTTGGCTTTTCAATCAAACTCGGGGAACAGTTAAACTTAAATGTAGCTTTCTAACAAAATATGTAATATTATTCAAATATGTGTATTATCAGCCTCTATTTTTACATTTTTATTGGAAGTCATGAAAACACTGTCATGGAGTTTCTCTTTTTCTATTTGAGCAAATGGGAATGCAAAAAGTATATTTGTGGTACCATCCCATTCACTGCTATTCAAGTTTACCCAACTTCCGGTGCAGAGAAACCCGGAAACATGAAAAGGGTCCATTAATTCTTATACAAGTTAATATTATATGAAGTTTAAATACATACACATTTTTAAATATAATAGTATATTTAGAATAAAATATAGAATTATCTTAAATAAAATAAAAAAATCAGTATGAATTATATTTATATTTTGTGATATATGTTTTAAATGGGATATATTATTTTGATTAAAATGAGATCTATATGTGATATTAAACTGTAAATATTTAAATAAAATGTAAAGTTAAATAAGTTGGACATTTTAGCTTTTCAATTAACAAAATTTATGGGTGTGTATTTACTTTGTATGTAAAATATGTTTTATTACAATTATATTTATATAAATTATACATAATTTTTATAAAATATATCATATATATTTATAATATATAATAATAAGGAAAAACAACTTAACTGTAGTTTTTAACAGGGCATTTATTCACATATTTTCTATAAAATATATTAATATTTTTAATGCAATATATATATATATATGTATATATATATATATATATACACACATTATTTTTTGCACATTTCAGATCTTAAACCCAACAGGAAAAATCTATATCAAACAATATAAATGAAGTTGAAATCTCAAGAAAGGGATTTTTCACATTTTAGCATCCTATTCTCCAATGCACCCAAGCTTTTTCCATGCTGTGCTATATTTTCCTCGTACGTCTAGCTTTCCTCAGCAGTTTGTGTCTGACTAGTTTCTTTTGGCTTTTTGGTTCCTCTAGGGCACCATTTTCCTACCTGGCAACAGAGTCACCGAACATCCCAGCAATGGGGAGGAAGGTGGAAAGTTCCTTTTTGAAGTCATCCCAGGTAAGGAGAAACAGTTTTTTTTACCGTGTCTGTTTTTGCAATGCAGTTCCTGTAGCTTTCGTGATGGGACCGCAGTGACCTCACTCGCTGTGGAGAGGTCTTCAAAGACATTCATCAGAGCTAATGAGAACAGATCGACGCTGGGCACCTCGCTGACAAACACAGCTGAATCCTTATGTGCTCCAGACATAACATATCACGGGAAATCTGTGTCATTCCGGTGGAACGGTCTCTTGCGTTTGTAAACAGTGCTTGTTTATGAATCTTCCAGGCATCTTGTCGTGTAAAGCAAACCGTGTGTTTTCAAATGGATCTCTCTTTATCCAAGTAATTTGTTTTCCCCCAAAAGTAGTTTAGTGATGAATGGCGCTGGAGCTGCCACCTGCTGTAATTAGTTTACAGATCACACTCTTCTCTCTCTCTCTTCGGGCACTGCTTGTTTTTGGAGAGGGTTCAGATAAAACGCAGATGTCCCTCTCGTGCGGTGGGTGATGAATCACTGAGGACAGATGAGTGCTTGAGGAGCAACAGAAGTGCAGAGCTACTTCCTGTTCAGTTCTGGGGAACACTCTGATAACATACACACCTGAGCTTCAAACTAAATAAATGGCTGAAACAGAAATAACAGAGAAACCTGCTTTCTAGCAGTTGGAACTGTATTACCACACACTCCTACCACACTATACAGTATTATCATGTTATACAGAGGCTACAAGATTTGACCACCTCAAAGTTATCTCCCTTTTTTTTTTTTTTTTTAAATAAATCATTAACTTACATACTGCTTTGAATCAGTTTACCAAATAATACATACTGTATACACAGACATATATACATATATAGCCGTAGATCGAGCTACGCAATATCATCTTCAGAATCTGAAGCAATTTAATTCAGATTTTGAACGCGAAATTGCACAGCTCGTCAGTAATCTACGGTTCTTTGTATCAAGAATAAGGTACTGATATGTGCTTAATTAGCACTAATAAATGGCTATTATTCTAGTAATATGCATGCTAAAAAGTGACTAATAGGGTGTAACCATAAAATAAATTGTTACCATAGATATATACTGTAGTTAGCAAATTGACTCAAACCAACAACCACCCAGGTCTATATGTGTGCGTATATATACTGTGAGTGTGATATCTTTTCTAGAACACTCGCTGGTTTCCTGTTTTCTGTTCTTCATAAATTGCTCAGGAGTATCAGAACTACGTAAGTAGGTGTATTTTGGAAACTTTGAGAATGTTTCTGAGATGAGTGACAGGAGATGTTATCAGAAGCAGACAGTGACAGATCTGCTCTCAGGTGGGTCTGATGGATCACATGACTGTACGCTCTAATCTACCTGTTGTAGGTGGAGAGCAGACAGAACGATAACAATAATCTTGACAGCACTCAATACCAATACCAGTTTGTTCAGTCTTTACGTCTTTTTTTCCTTTCTGTTTCTTGGGTCAGGAAATATTTCATATTTTCATTACAAAAAAATAAAAATAAGCCAATAATAAAATATCACACATTTTTCCCTGATTTACTGAATTTACCCACTAAAATATAATTTAGTGTAACAATCTTGTCTGGCACACAGTACTGTACATACAACAAAAATCAGTTTATAAGACATTAAAAGATTAATTACTTTCACCCCAAATGCTAATTAGCTGTAATTTAACATTTTTTTAAATAAGCCACTATCCTACATGTAGGTCTTGCCAGTATTTGTCAGCAAGATTTGTTAAAATAATTTAAAAAAACAATAAAATTGAATATGCTTCCTTATTATTGTATTTATTTTAATATGTACAAGTCAGAAAAAGCATGTTATTTGAATTTTTACATAAATAGTGATTACACTGAATGACAATGAAACATTATTTCAACCAAATTTAGAAATTTTATTTTCCAAAAAACATTTTCGAAACCTTAAAAGTAGACATCTTTAACCCATAGACATAACTTAATAGAATTTTATCATATCTATTATAGACCCATATTCGCATATGGTAACAATTTTCTTTTATTTTCTCTTTTAGAAGAAACTCTGTTGACACTTTGAGTTAAATTAACTAATAAATATATGATACAAAAGAGCATCCTAAATGGATTAATCTTAAAAGTTTTTCTATAAATAATGACTTACATGTAGACACTGTATGCATTTGATTTCACATTACCTTTTTTTCGCTGGAATGAACCGTGTCTGTTGCCATCTGTGTTTGGTGACGCACACAAGCACAGTTTGTCTTTGTTTCCTGGCTTGTGACCTTGAAAGAAGTCAAAAAGTTAGTTAGTTAGGTCTTTGCAATTTTACTTCGAGAATCGTGGCAGAGCTTTGGACCTTTATCTGCGGTGACACTGTGGCATTTGCATGAATAGGGCCTTTTTGCGCAGCAGATTAATATGACACAGATCACTGCCTACTGACCCTGTCATCACGGTCTTCTTATTAGTCATGCCGGTAAATGCCACATTGTATCTGTCACCAAAATCATCACAAATGGGTTTCTACGTGCTCAGCTGCAGTTGAGATAAATGGGAAAGCTAACAGATAGTTTCAGGTATTATGCTGCTTTGGCCTATGTGCAGAAACCTATTCTGTCCGGTGTCTCCCCAGCAGACAGCCGTGAGAGTGTGCGCACTGTGCCAGAAAACAGCAGAAACAGAGATTTATAGCGCGTTTTCAGCTCTTTGGAAACACAGCATGGCTCCAACTGTCCTGCCAGCTGACTGTGAAAAACCAGAGCCATTGTTCAGCACGTCAGTCTTAGATGAAGGCGTTTAGGCGTGATTCCATGCTTACGTGCACTTTTCCATACATTAGCCTTTTATCATCTTTATTCCATTGTACATCTTAGCAGTATTCTGCAAGTTTTTTTTTTTTTTGCTGCATAGGCCATGAAATCACTTGTCCTTGAAAAAGGCTTTTTGGAGGTAATGTTGTACAGCTCAGTTCATAAAAGAGGGTTGTTAAAAGTGCATTTAATTTCCTCTCGTCTTTCATAAATACAGATGGGAGTGTTTTGTGCAGGGATAACATGGGCTGAATTTCAATTCAGTTCTCTTGTCATCTATTAATTTGTTTCGTTTTTCTTTGTGCACGATTCAGAGCTGAAGCATATACTTTTATTTCTGCTGGGCAAAAGCAATCCATACTATTTTTTTATTTTTAGAAACAAAATCAAAAAAGTGGATTTGGGCATTAACGTTACAACATTATTTTAAGGTTAATAGGGTTACATATTTTGTCCTTATAGTGAGACTATTACATTACAGTTTTCTAAATGAGTACTCCAAAATCTAAACATCGGAGGAAACAAGCATCTATATGTCTTCCGATAACGTTAAATGTTTAACGTCAGTCAGTATCGCTAGAGCAAGAATGCTGGTAAACTACGTTTTACGGGAAATTATCACTTTTGCAAGAATGTTTGCTTTTATACAGTACTAAAATTTAAAAACAAAAGAACTTATATTGAGAAACCTACATTATACACTCAAATCTGCAATACTTACAGAAATACTTCATAGCAACAGCAGGTTAAACCGTCGAGTGTCTCCAAGCAACATGGCGATTCAGAATGATTTAGCGTCTCAGAATTAATCATTTGAGCAAATGATTCAAATAAGGCCACCCATTTCATTTTTAAATGAATCATTGTATTGAATTTACGGTATAAAACCGTGAAAAATACGGTATCAAAATTTTTGTTTTGTCAATAATTTTACGGTTTTATTTTAAATTTACAGTTAAATACCGTCATTTGTAATAATAAACCGTAATAAATGATATGATGTTTATATACCAATCTATTCAAATCGTGAAATCAATTTTGTACCTTTAAAATACACTGATAACTACCAAATACAGATAGTGATGAAAAGGTCACATAATGAACCAAAGCTCATCTCAGGTAGCTCTTGAATAGTAACCCTTACAGTATAGAAGGTGCTCAGTGTCATTTACACAAGCACTTAACACCATCATGGTAAGAATTATTAAACTAAAATGGGCAATAAACATTCATTTAACAACATTACATGTAACATATAAACCTAATAAACATAACTGATACAAAAAAACTAAAAAGAAACAGAATTATTTTAAAGAAAAAACATCAAATTAAAAAAAAATGTAAGTGTACGTTTTGCAAAAAACGCATTTCGAGAGAATCGCTGGACGGACTAATTCGGCACGGCTGGAAGCTCGTGCTCTAATCATGATCTCGTTAATACCCATCCAATCATAGCTTTTCCCTTCACTATAAAAATACCCAGCTCCCCTTTTCCCACATCTCGCTTTTGTGCTCCCTCCTCCACCCCTTCTCCACCTTTTCCATGATTAATTCACGCTTTTCGGGGGGGAGCAGACGGTGAGCGAGCTGAACTCCGAATCCTAGCCCCACTAGGGTTTGAGCCGTTAGGGTTGTTGAATTCGCCGTTTTCCCGGCTCGCTTCCCAGACAGCACGCCAAACCAGCTTAATAATTTACATTAAGGAAAGCGTGAACTCTTGAAATGCAATGCAGGGAATTCTGGGAATGTCAGTTTACAGCGTTTCCCTGTAAATTTTACAGGAATTTGCCATTAACCATTTAACAGGTTTTTTACCGTTAAATTCATGGCCATTTTTTACAGTGCACTTATGATGTATATGTATATATGTTGTGGTTCTACATTAATTAGTGTTTCTGAACAACTCAATTGAGAGAATGATTCAGTAACTCAGAAATATGCGATTTTTTTTTTTAAACAATGAACAAACGGTTGACTGAGGAAGTCACTTATCGCCATCTGCTGGTACAACGATATAACCAACAGAAAAAGTGTTATTTTGTATCATCTGGCTTTTGCAGACTTAAGATTCACTGAATCACACATTCAGCTCACGTTCTTGGATTAATTATTTGACTGATACAGCACTGCTTATCAACATACGTGACGTTATCCGTCTGTCAGGTCAAAATGTTCACGAAGGCCTATTTGGATCCGTTTCCAATTTCACAGGTCTGTTGCTTTGGATTTCAGACCACGGGAGAAAATTGAGTAACTCGTGAAGGGAAAATTGGATTTTAATTAAAACCTTTTTTTTCTTTTAGGTTTTAATGCGTGGGCTTCAAATTTGCTCCATCTGTTGCTGCAGTCCAACAGCTCACAGTATATTTCTCTATCACGCAGACAAATCTACTGTCATAATAATGTGAATAATCACTTTGCTGGCCCAGTGAACACCACCAGAATGAAATATCAGACCTGGTTTTGCAGTGCAGGGTGATCGTACCACAGCGCATTTCATGCAGATTCTTAAAAAAAAAAAAAGCTAATTGAAACAAACACTAAACTGTTTCATAACTCCAAACCAGGCAAAAACGGCTCCTGCCTCATAATCTTTCATCAGCTCCGCATCTGGACCACTGTTTACTCACTGATCCTTTATTTAACAACTTCTAATTTATTTATAACTCGCTGACGTCCAATGAATCTGGATAATAATGGGGAACTGAGAAAAAGTGAAGCTAATAGTTTGTGCAACCACAAAAACCTTGCTAGATGAAGTGGGCCAAAGAGCATTTGTTCTTCTCTTTCTGCAGGAATAGCTGTGGAGTGTTTGAAGTGTTTGTGTGTTCATGATGATGATCTTCAGAGAGACAGGCTTTGTTTTACAGGCGTGAGTGGAGTCAGTGAGAGTTCAAGGGGCAGATGAGGAAGTGAATCTTTCTGAGAACACCTGCAGAATCATCAACTGAGACTGAGAAATATACCACTTGCTAATTGCTTTGTTTTCTTTAGTTGTGTCTGTTAGTTGTGTTTTTATCACCTTTGTGTTTGTTTTTCGTCTGTTTGTGTCTTTCATTTGTTCTTTTGTTTTTGTTTGTTTGTTCAGTTCATTTAATTGTTCCTCTGCTCTTAATTCAATTTTTCCTTTTCTATTTCTTTCTTTCTTTCTTTCTTTCTCCTTGGGCTCACATTTGTTTGTTCAGTTCTTTCCTCTTTTGTTCAGTTTTTTCTTTCCTTTTTCTTTTGTTCATTTGCTTGTTGTTGTTTTTTCCATTATTTTCTTTATTGTTTAGTTCACTTTATTTCTTTCCATTATTGTGTTTTTACTTTTTTTGTTCATTTGCTTGTTTGTTCGGTTCTTTCCATTATTGTTGATTTCTCTCTTTCCTTTCTTTGCTTGTTTGTTCTGCTCTTTTCTTTATTGATTGCTTACTTTCTTTTGTTCATTTGCTTGTTTTTATTCAGTTCTTTCCTTTATTGTTTTCTTTCTTTCTTTTGTTAATTTGCTTGTTTGTTGTGTTCTTTCCTTTATTGTTATTGTTTTTATTTCTTGCTATATATCTTCCTTTCTCATTTATTTGTTTAATTGTTTATTTTGTATATTATTTACTTATTTGTTCTTTTTTGTCATACCTTTCTTATGTTCTCCTTTCGTTCATTCAGTTGTTACTTATTTTATTCATTCTGTTTCTTCCTATCTTTCTTTCTTTCTGGCTTACTTAAATGAGAGCGTAATGAAGTGAATGATCTCCTCGGCGAACAATGTTCTCACTTTGAGATTGACTTCATTACAGCACAACACAGCTCCCTCACATGCACTGGCAGGACTTCCAGCAACAGTGTGTGTGGTTTTAAACATGGAGGATGAGAGGTTTAAGAGAACTGTAATCTTATTCTGAGAATGAACTTCCAGGGTCAAACAGCAGCTGCAACCACATGACTCAGGGGTCAGAGAAGTTAAAGGAATAGTTCACCCAAAAATTTCAATTCTGTCATCATTTACCCTCTAATCACCTGGTTGATTTGGGTCACCATTGACTTCCATGGTATTTTTTCCTACAATGGAAGTCAGAACAGCCTGGTTACAAACTTACTTGGAAATATCTTCCTTTGTGTTTGGCAGAACAAAAAAATCATACAGGTTTGTAACTACTCGAAGATGAGTACATGATGACAGAATTTTCATGTATGGGTGAACTATTCCTTTAAGGCCTTTCCTTTAATACAGATTTTTTTTAAATTATTAACCCCTTCCAACAAAGAGGAAAAATAATAAAATAATAATTAAAATATCATATAACACTTTATTATAATAAATGTTGTATATTTGATTCATATTTCAGTCCAGCTAACTATTTTTTGAGATAATATTGGTTAATGTTATTATGATTAAGTAAAATTATTTCCAAAACATTAGTTTTTGACGCTCCTCCGTTTTTCCACAAGTCGTCTGATTCTCTTGAGGTCTTGGCTCGCATGAACCCGTGTAGAATTACAGCAGCAGTTAATTAGTGTTTTAATTGGACGGCTCTCATCAGGGGGTCCGAGGGTGACTGAGAGGAATCCGGGGGCTTTTTTCTGAAGGTCGTGGCTGCTCTGCTGTGCTGTTTATTTACGCTCTCGCTGCTGTCTGTGTGTCTTCGCAGCAGAGAACGAGTTGTGTCCTCTCGTTTACCACCAACTGTTCGCAAGTTATTCTTTGACTTGATCGCTGTTAATTTGCATGCCAGTTTATTTCACATTTAGCTTCGACTCCCTGCCAGGACAGTCCTAATGTAGCATGAATCATAAACAAGGCCCGGTTAGACTAATGTATTTGTGTGTCAGAAGCAGATTTCAGTCGCCAGCATTGGTTCAAATCCAGGTACTAGCTATTTAACTGAATACTTCTACTCAGTTTCCACTTTTCAGCTGGAGTTTTACGCTTTCATTTTGGTCATGGAATTACAATGACGCTTTAATATCAAATCAAAGTTAATAAAATGTTAATAAATGTTGTCTCATCAAAATTGGGGTTTTATTATTTGTGATATGCTGTGTTTTTCAACTCACAACATGTTCGTTCTTAAGCCGTCATGCCTCTTAGGTGTAACTTAAGTCTTTGGCGTGGGCAGGTGAGAGAGAGAGAGAGAGAGAGAGAGAGAGAGTGTTATACATGTACGTCTGCTGTATTATCATTATCTGATGTCCCTCGGACCCCTCCTTGCATATCTTGCATGCTTAAAGAAATGTGATACTCATCACCTAAGGCTGTACATATATAATCATAGACAGTGAAAGGTCACCCATCATACCTAGTAAGCAGGGCATTCTTAGCATTTCTGTCATTTTTGTGATGATGGAGAATGTTTGGGTAGAGATACACTAAAATAGGAAGTATATAATTAATTTATGGATATGTTAGCCAATTAAAATAAATATTTAATTGAATAACTAAACAATGTTTGTTAACATAAGTTAATGCACTGCAAACTAACATGAACAATGAACAATACATTTTTTAAAACTATTTATTAATCTTTATTAATCGTAGTTCATGAAAATTGTTCATTGTTTGTTCAGGTTAGTATGTTAGTATCATAATCCTGTACAATCAGATTTGAAACGTTATATTTTTCCATTCAAAATCTGTTTAATTAGAGACTGAACCTTTTTACTGGACCGTTTAAAAAAAAATTATTAATACATTTTAAAAAAGAAGAAAATAATATTTATGTGGCTAAAAGCACACCTATTTTCCTACTTGATAATGTTCAGTGCTTTGCTACAATCTGTATTGTTAAAAGCGCTATATAAATAAAAGTGACT
>JAUCMU010000046.1:219536-235085 GCA_032275025.1 Enteromius treurensis | reverse complement strand
CGTCTGCTCCACCCTGGATCCCGTTCCCAGTCCTCCTCCCGGCTGCCCGTCCTCCTCCAGAACCTCCTCCAGACTTTATTTACGCCCATCTGCTTGTCTACGCCGCGAGGACGCGGCTTCCGGGAGGGGGGCGATATGTCACACCCCCGCACTGTTTGTTGTTGGTTTTCCCCATGTGCTCAGTGTGACCCAGTTTCTGTTAATTGTCCCTTTATGTTCAGGTGTGCCTCCCTTGTTTGTATTAATTACCTTCCCTTTATAAGTTGTATATTATAAAAAATAAAATAAAATGATAAAATCCAACTGAAATGCAACCTTCAAATAGTCCAATAAATAAATTGCAAATTTTTATTTAAATGCAAAATAAAATAAAATAACATTAAATTACAAAATATAAGATGACATCAAATAAAAAATTATAAATACTAAAACTAAAGAAATAAAATGACAAAATAAAATAAAAAATAAAAAGAACAACATAAATAAAATGTGTTTGTGTGTGTGTGTGTGTGTGTGTGTGTGTAATGTTATCACACTGGGAATTATCACAGTGGTATTAAACAACATATTAGTAGCATATATAAACAGAAAAATATGACCTGTGTAACTCAACTTAAATGATGCTTTATTTGTATACAATTAAAACAATTATTTAGCCCAGTCTTTCTTAAAAAGAAAACAAAGTTGAGAAGAAGACAAGTTAGATTAGTGTTGCCTTATACATGAAAATACCTATTTTTAGAAGGTGAGCCCTTATATCCAACGATATGAAGTAAATTGAACAAAGTAAATGAACAACAGCGTCCTCCATTCACACTCATCGCTGTGTATGACGTCGAGCAGTTGCGAACGCCAAACAAACAGCGTAGTGGCTGCGAGCGCGTGAGGGGAGGGAGGGACTGACAGCGCTCTGTTAATCCTATTGTGTCTCACGCAGCCGGTGCGCGAGGTGCTGCTGCGCGGAGCAGTGAGGAACATAAGTGGGATTTATTTCTGCAGTACTCTGAGTCCATACGCATGTAACAACCACCCGCAACTGAACACTAAAAAAGGTTAGTATGCATACCGAGGCGTTATTGTAAAATGTTGTCGTGTGCGGTGGTGTCATTTTGAAGCGCCCAGAATCTGACACTGGAACTGTTGCGTGTGAGATTTTACGGATTGTAAACAAGACTGGACTGAAATCGCAGATGTGGACGTTTAAATGTTAAAAGTTTCCTAGGGTGAGTTCATATAGAACGCATTTGTTTTTGCGTTTAAAAAAAACTGATGTAAAGCAAATGTCTCGCGACGCGTTTTAAAAGTTGAACTATTTTTAACCCTCTATCTCATCTTGCATGTATTACGAAAGTCATTCTAAAGACATTATTATTGTTGTTGTTGTTGTTGTTAAATAGTAGAATTGATCTCATCACTGCAAGGTGTTTGTGTAGGTAACTGTTGCTAGTGAACTTGAAGTCATTATATGGCTTTCCATTGGGCCACATGTGTGATTATCAGCTCTTAATAGCTCAAATATGTAATATTAACCTTATATAATGTAATGGCATATACTGTACAGTCAGGAACTGCGAAATACAGAGAGACTAAATTAAATGCATGACAAAAAGGTGGATGTTTAATAATGAATACCCAATGCATCTATTGTGCACTGAAGGGTTAACTTGAAACTGTATCTTAAAAAAGGAAGCGCTCACATCTGTCTGATGCATATGTGCATGGACGAACCCTTAAAAATGATCATAGATACATTTCGAGAATGCATCCTGGGTCCATAAATTATAGGGACCCTGCTCTCTGTGAGGCGTTGTCTTGACAGATGTTGAAAATGAAGCATTTTTGTTTGTCTTTTTTGGATGTTTTAGGGTTTGTTCCTGTGATAGATTGTTCAATGTGTGAGAATTCCATAGGAGCAGCACATGCTGATAAACACACTTAGAGCGAGAGGAATGTGTGTGTCTGTGGCTCATGCTCATGCTGTTTATCACACACGCATACACACACACATCTTGCACTGATGGTTCTTGCTAGGGCTATATATTACACTAGGTAAACCATCTCTCCAGGAGTTAAACACACTGTCATAGGGCTCTCTATATAGACATATACTGCTTTATGTGGTATGTGTTTACTAAGTGTTGTGTCTGTATATCAATTTCTAAGGAATAGTGGGTGAATAGTCACCCAAAAATGAGGATTTGCTGAAAATGCACTCACCTTCGTGTCATCCAAGATAAAGCTAGATGAATTTGTTTCATCAGACAAGATTTGGAGAAATATGTGGTTACATCACTTGCCATGAATGGGTGTCCAAACAGCTGATTAAAACATCTACACAGCATTCCATCATTTAGCATCTTGTAAAACATACAGCTGTGTGTTTGTAAAAAAACAAATCCATTACTAAAACATGAGTAAATCTATACATAAATATGCACAGATCAAGCACCGTTTACAAAACTCTAATAAATAGTAATAAACAAATATGCCAGTGGATTTTGATGTGAGACGACAACAAGGAATGGACTTTTTCACTGTAGGAATCTTTATTGTGGATTTGTATTTTGGCCAGAAACAATGATTTAAAGTAACAATGATAGATTTGTTTCTTACAAACATGCTGCTTTTCACCTCACAAGACATTAGTTGATGAACTGGAGCCGTGTGGATTATTACAATGTTTTTATCAACTGCTTGGACTCCCATTCACTGCAGAGGATTAATTGGTGAGCAAATGTTGTAAAAAAATCCATATCTGTTTTGATGAACAAACAAACTCATATACATTTTGAATGGTCTAAGTGTGTGCGAAATTTCAAATTTTCTACTTTATGCGCCAATAAGCATAGGTCATATATGCAGAATAGTTGGTGCAAGGTTATACAGTAGGTGCAAAATCAACTTCCTCAAAAAGATGTGTTTTGCAAGTATAACATATTTCTATTATTAATTTCTCATCTAGATAAGTGGTTTTTAGCGTGTAAGCAGTGCGTCCTGAAAAACAGGCATGCATGATGCAATATTTGGCAGTGTAATGTAATGTTGTTATTTTAAATGTAATTAGCTCACTCATTTGCATATTAGCCTTATTTATTGAAGAGTAGACGCTGGTGACATCGTCGTTGGCACATTACGGTTTGCTAACTGGCTCAGCCCTGCCCTGGTCATGAAGATGGGTGATTGTTGAATGCTCAGCGGGCACAAAAGGCCTCTCGTTAGCCTCCTGAGTGTGTGAACTGGCACCGGGATCAATCGCAGCAAGCTTGTGAAAGGCTGCTTCATAATGAACCCTTGAGAACTCGTCACTCACCCGCTGCGAGGCAGAGAGAAGGCAAAAGATGGACGGTGAGCTCAGAACTTTAAAGCTTCTGTTTGCAATTGGGAAAAGGTTGCTGGTCCTAGAATGGCATAAATGGGTCACCTCTATCTATACTCATGGGAAAGTCTTGCTTAAAGAGCCACATTAACGTTAATGTACAGCCAGGTGATGGAGGGGAGGGGAGAGCGTGTGGGTCATAGATCGTTAAGTTCATTTAGAGAGGAAGGTAATCTATTAGAGCTGGGCCATGGGTCTCTGGAGTGAACTACAGTGCTGGTTAGTGCTGTTTTATTGGGGAAAATGATTGAAAAGAGAACCATGGGCACGTTTTTAAGTTGTTTTCAGGCCGTTGTTTGGTACCTTGCTTCAATGTAATGCGCTATTCTAGATTAGAGCGTCTTATTTTGCAAATGGCACCCTGCCCTTTGAAACAAACTGAAGGCTTTTGTTGCAGAACTGCTCATTTTGAGGTCTGCGGTGGTGAAACCTGTGCTATTTTTTTTCCACTTGTTTGCCATTTCAATCCATTTTAATCCATACAGTGAATGTGAGTGCGGATGGATGCTGTTGAACACCAAAAAATGTCAACAAAAGCGTGATAGAAATAAAAATGTTATGGTATAGTACACATTTTTAGAAGCTATATGATTATGAACTTATCTTTTCTTTTTTTTTTTATAAATAAAGGATTTGGTTTTAGGAAGCATTGTTTAGTATTTACCATTTCCCTGTATTCAAAAGTAATTTTTATTTTTCGAAATGTATTGCAATTAAAAGTTTGGGGTCAGTAAGATTAGAAAATATTATGTTTTCAACATTGCAATTAAGACATTTTCTTGAAAATTTAGCTTTGCCTCACAGGAATACATTACAATTCATAACAAAAATTATTTGAAATAATAGTGATAATATATTTATTATAATATATTTATTTTATTGTATTTTGAGCATTAAAGGCATATTTCAAAAAAACATTAAAAGTTTCTTTTTTTGCAAATACTTGTATATTTATTTGAATACATAAATGCACATATATTTATACACACAGTATTGGCTTTTTAGCCTGCATTGTCAATTGGAGCTAAAATTCACTTTAAAATCATTCTCTCTAACAATTGAATTTTAGAACTGTTTTTAAGCATGATTCTATGTGAAGTGGCTGCCATTATCTGTTCTTTCATTTCTAGCAGCCATGCGTTGCAGTTTAGATGACTGAGCTGGTTATCATTCATCTGTTCTCTCTCTCTTTCTCTCTCTCTCTCTCTCTGAAACAGGTGCTGTGTTAATTGCTAAACAGTCATTGTTTACTGCTAGATAGGCTCATTTATGATTCATTTAGCTTTCTCTTGGTCATCAGACAGTCTGTTCAGGCCTCTTTTGTGAGTGTGCATGTGTTGTTATCTGTGCTTAAGCGGTAGGAAGATGAGACTGCAGCAGATGGTCTGTAAACTGTGCTCGAGCCGGACCCCTGTCGAGACTGCCCTTCGTTGCATGCATGCATTCCTATGTGAGCGGGTCGGTGCATATGCCATGACACTTTAGGCTTGGCTTAGGTTGCCGTTATCTTACCCTCCATTCAACTCCAGCCTCAGGCGGTGGGCTGCAGCTCAACATTCCAGCTTTTGTCTCCTTCATTTCCATTTGTAAAACAGGTGTGGATGCCGAAACGCTAGCGCAAGTCTTCTGAAATGTAAATCAGATTGGTTGCGTTGACTTTTTATTTGTTGTGTTAGTTAAAGAAAATCCATCCATGTATGTGTTGATCACCACTGAGAGCTGTCTGACCCTCCATAGATAGCAACACAACTGAATTGTTCCCAGGTTCATAAATGTAGTATATACATCGATAAAACTAGCCCTTTAAAGGTACAGTAACAAAAAGCCTAGAGATTTAACAATTATATACAATTATACACAATTTTGGAGCTTGAAACCTCACAAAGAGTACAATATATACAATATAATTCATCGCAGTATGCAAACGTTCAATCTTAGAACTTGTACAGAGCAGAGTTTGCGATTTAACACCTTGTTTGGCTACCCAAATGAAGGCAAACAGTCGATTTTCATAAATGAAACGAATGCAAATCTAACAAGCAAGTAAACTGAAGCTCTAAGTCTCTAAATCTGACGAAGAAAAGGTTGTGCTTGAAAGCTTTTTTCCGAATGATCAATTGCTTCGTTTCGAGGGTTGCCATGCAGAAATCAATGGAATCACTGCTGCTGTTGTCGTTCCTTCAATGATTTCCATCTGCTTTGCTTCTCGACAGTCCATAAATACATTTTTAATGGTTGACAAACTGATCTTGTTGCAGATGAAAATCGATGATCAAGACCGTGAGAGTCCCCGGAGAACTACACAAATGAATACAATGAATAATTTAGTCTTTCACACTAATCATATCTCCATTAACTCTTAAAACTCTGCCTCAGTGTAAGCACTAGACATGTCGGACATGCTTTTAAAGACTGGTAATCATCTCTCTCCTTATGGATGAGGGGCAAGATGTATCCGGTATTGATCTGCTTTTTTGTGTGTGTGTGTGTGTGTGTATGAGTCCAATTTATTTGCTTAAACCAATTGAATCATCACTGGCGAAAATAAATATTTCAGTTAAAATGCAAAAAGGTTTTACAATCTGATGGAATAAGATCTTACGTTCCCTGAATGATATTTCGTTCTCAAGACCTGTTAAAAAGTGGTTGATTATATAAATGTTTTTAATTTGACAATTTGATTAAAAAAATTTTTTTGCATAATTTTTTTATATATTAATATTCATTGTAATTCATTTTTCATATTTAAACTATTTTGTAATAGCTTATTCAAATTATATATATATAAATATATATATACATTTTAATTATATATATATAAAATATTTTTTGTATATTTATTTATTATTAAAATAAAATGTATTTTACAAAAACCTAAGGTCAAAAGTCTTTATTTATCACTTTTAATTTCATGAGCCAGCTCAAGTGGCCCATGCATGCTGTTCTCACATACAAGACAGACACATTTCTCAGCAGACTAAACATGTGACGTCTCAGGCCCAGCACCCTTCACAGATGTCAACACACCTGTGCGTTTGTAAATAATGGCTTTGAGTCAAGGGTTAATGACACATCACAGAAGAGTCATTGAGGTTTAGTACACAAAGGCATGTTCTGCCACTCATCTTTAATGACCAAGACTTAATTGGTTGCTGACAAGTGCTTCGTTGAAGTAAGTGAGCAAATAACTCCAGAAGTCAATGCTGTTGTAAAGGAAAGTTTCACAGACTAAAAGAAGTAAAGAATGCTTAAGCTGTTTTCATGTAGCTGGCCCTAACTATTATAACCAAGTATGTGCATAATGGCTTTGAAGTTATATTTTGATGTTCATGATAAACGCTGCTGTGTTTTTACATGGAAGACAATGTTTTTGCATTTTAACTCAACAAACATCTGACCATCATTTTAATGTTCTCTCTGTAGGGGGCGATAGGGAGCGAATGACATCCAACCATGAGACATATCTACTTATGGCCAGCACACAGAATGACATGGAGGATTGGGTGAAGAGCATCCGCAGGGTCATATGGGCTCCGTTTGGAGGAGGTGAGCTTTTGCAACCAGTTTGTCAGAATAAGTTATAGTTGGTAAATGGATATAAATTGGCTGGTCACAGTTTAACTTTGCTTTACATACACAGCTTTAACTGTGCTATATATTACACTACTGCATAAGTATTGCACATTCACTGGGTAAAGGAGCCAAATAATATTTGAACCTCTGCTTACAACATTAACCACTGTATATTATTCATCAGCAATTCCTATTAAATATTTAAAATATTAAACCGGATATAAGATTAAAGTGATAGTTGATTCCTAAAATGAGAAAGTTCCAAGTATGATTTCTTTTTTCATATAAGTGCTAATAATAATAATAATAAAAAAATTAAAAAAAAGAATTAGAATTCCTAAAATTCTAAAAAGTAAAAAATGAAATAGGTTATTAAATAAGTAAATATACAGACATGTATTTTATTAAAATATAAAATCATAAAATCCTATAAAATCATTACAATATTATATAAAAACTAATATGACAAAATTTATTCAGACACCTTTTTCACATTATCACAGTATCATAGTAGAAAATGGTAATAAAATATGACAAGAGCTCAAAGTTAAACTGTCAGAACAAATTCTTCTTGATAATGTCAGAAAACTTTAATAGAAAGGTATATAATCCCATTTACATTGGGATTTCACTGTATTAAGAATTTCTGGGTATAATATGTCGCAGTTTACTTTATTTCACTATCTTCACTTACGTAAATGAACTAGTGTTCTACTAGTGTCCACTAGTAAAAAATATAAAAACTATTATCTGATGTCATTTTTTTGTTTTGCTATATGTATATATCTATATTTATTTTTAAAGTTTAGAATTGTCTAATTCTTTCTTGTCTAAAACTTAATTATTGACAAGTACAAGTGGCCATCATTTAAATGACTATTTAGTGATTGTTTTTTTGAAGTAGAAACATCATGTCATGATAGGGAGGTAAGACGAGGAGAGGCGGATCCATGTGCGGCTATATTTATTAGGAAATTGTAGGTAAAAGCAAGCAGGGTCGATTAACAGCAAAGAGGGACATCAAAGGCAAAGACATCAGAATAATCCAAAAGCGTAGCAGAGGTCAGGTGATCGGCAAACGTAAACCAAGGGGCAAGGCAAAAGTGTGAGTCCGGGTCAAGCAAGGTTCGATAACAGTAAATCCAATGGGAAGACACAAGGAACACAGAGAAATACACGGAGCACAACAAGGCTTACAAAGGGCGAGAATTATACATACATCCACTATGATCGGCGACAGGTGAGACACAAACAGCTGCTTAACTGATAATCAGACAAAAGGGGTGGAGGAACTAATGTGCAACCATGACAACAAACAAGCTGGGAGGAGACAAATGTTCATAATAAGAGTCCTTAATAGAGAACGGAAAGACAGACAAATAAACATAGCTGAAGGCACTTCACACTAGGCTGGTTACACCTCATTAAAGGCTCAAAATAATTGAACAGGTTGCATGTATTCATATATTTAAATACTTCATGTACATTTATAAAGCCATTAGGTCTGTGAGATTATCAGTTTAACTGACTGTCTATATGTGGGTGTGTTTGGAGGTCTGCAAACAGCACCGACCTCATTAAACTGCCTGCTTTCTGGGGTCAGTTTAAAGGTTTGCTTAAATGGCTCATCCTTGCATGGCCATCTGAATGATCCCACCTCAGTGTGGGCAGAAATCAACCATTCACAGTAATAAGCACATGTAGTCCGGCCTCGGAGTTGAGGGCACCAAGTCATGCGATACAGACCAATTGCATTCTAGTCTAGTATTCTATGCTTGTAAACACACACGGTTTAATTACTCAAAAGTTACTTTACAGTCATTTGTAACACATAGGGCCAGCATAGTGCTTTTTGAGTTGCTTGGTTTGTAGTCTCAGACTTACACCGTCTTAACCTTTAAATATTTCTCTGTGAACTCAATTGGTTCACTGGATTTTGACAAATGGACTCTTTGTTACAACCATGTGTGGTATTTGTGTGCACAAAGCCATTCATATCTCATGTTTACATATGTTTAGCCAAAAGAATTAAGATTCCTCAGGAATGCATCTTTTGTTAAATTTGTAGTTGTGAAAGTGACATTCCCTGCCACAGTCAGCTGATTTACCCCACAGGTCAAAGGTCACCGAGTCAAATAGTGTACAATATCCCACTGTAGGGGTCCTGCGGTGTTTCGCGACCACCCAGCTGCAGTGCATGTGTGTTCCAGTCTCTTCTCCTTGACCTTCGACATCGCCGTCTCAGATTTGATAAAAGCATGTGTGTGCAGCTGCAAGAAGCTGGTAATTCATTAAGTCCCAGTCAGAAGTTATTAGATTTTAACTTGTTATTTTGCAGTGTGACTTCATCGGCTTTCAAAAATGACATGTAAGTGTTTTCTTTGTAGTTAAGAGTATTGACCCCTCTGAGGCTAACACTACCAGTGTGCTCCAAGAGAGATCAAATGAAATTGTAATGTAATGAAATTACATGTTACCCAAGGGACCAATAATGCAAGCTCTATTTAAAAATAATTTCAGAGAAAGACTTCTGTCCTCACAGAAGATGCAATGCCGCACAGGAAAAGAAAGAACTTTGGATCAATGAGAGCTTTTCAGCATATTGTAATGAAAACACAAGACGCTGTTATGACTAGTTAGGACTAAAATGTGTGATAATATGCTTCTAGTTCATGTAGTTCCACACAGTGCTGGTATTGTTAAATAAAACTATTAAATATTGTTTTCTGCAATTGAAATGATATATAAATGATAATAAATGACACATAGAAATAAAAAAATAAAATAACTTAATCTTAAATTAAAATGTAAAAAAGTTGAACAAAAAAAACAACAAAAATGTGGTAAAAAATAAATATAAAAACTGATAAATATAATGAATATACCAAAATTATACAAAAGTAAAAGCTATTTCATAACTTAATTAATACTTACTATTAAAAACTGATTTAGTGAATAGTTAGTGTAAACAAAATACCAAATAGAATAACCAAGCCTTTTAAGCTCATTCTGGCCAAGAACTGCAATATTTAGATAAAAGAAAGAGTTTCTATGAAATATTCTTTTTGAGAGACACGTGGAGCAATGAGTTTATCTGAAGGAATAATAGACCATTGATGAAAAAGCATGTTTTGTGATGACTTTACAGAAAAAGCAAAAATAAGTCCTTCCTGTGAAGACCACTCTGACTCTCGCAAGTTAAACCCAGGCACTGAGATTTGAGCTAGATTTTTCTAAAGTAAGGAAAATGACTTCAATTTCCATATCAATATGTGTTACACAGTTTGCAGCTCCTATATGGCTTATGACTGTGAAAATCCAATACAGGCCCTTTAATGAAGTCATAATTTTTTAAGTTAATTAATTATTTAAGTTGTTAATCCTGACCTGAAGGTTTAGACAAAGAATATACATTCTAAATAAAGAATATTGATTCCAAATTCATGTTTTTATTCTCTATTCAAGAAGATTAAAACGATCTCTCTGCAAATAATCTTTTGCGCCAAGAACCTGGAAGACCTTCTAGGCTGAGAGTGATTCGCCCACGGCTATTTTGAAGGTTTTTGTGCCGAGCGCCGTTGTTCAAATGTCCACAAAAACACGGAATGTGAAAAGCAGGAATGAGGGTAGAAGGCTGGGAACAGCCACAACAGACGATTACACAGCTAAGAGCTTAGCAGCTTTTTAACACTAACCTTAGGGGGACGGAGAGGAGGGGTTGTTTTGGCCCTGTCGTATGAAGTGCAGGTCAGGTCTGGATGGATGGAGCAGTTCGTCTCCTCCCCTTTAGATCCAGACCTCCTTAAAGAAGGGAACAGGCTCGGCTTCCAGACATACAGGAGTAGTGCAGAGAGAATATACAGGGAATGGCTTCAAGGCGATCTGATGAATCAGTGGACGAAAAGGAGACGAGATGAGATGAAGAGAAGGGATCAGAGGAGAGAAGACCAAAGAAACTACAAGAGCTCAAAGGATGCGAGACTGTAACGAGGGACAGAAAGAATTGAGGAAAGACCATCAAAAAATGTAGAGGCAACCTCAAAGGTTTGAAAAGAGGCAGGAAGACCTAAAAGGTGCGAGACTGTAATGAGAGGAGGAGACCGGTCTGAAAGCGCCTCATATTTGATATTTTGCAGGATAAGAGCCATGCAGGAGCACAAAGAGCACTGTGTGTGTCAGCAGAAAAGCCCTGGATAGCTTGAAGACTGGCATGTGTGTGTGTGTCCAGTGTTGTTAATTGACTGCCATTGCATACAGGGACAGCAAAGTCAAGTGAAAGTCAGAAGAAAAGCTCAACCAAAATGTGATACTAAAGCCCTGAGGATTCATAAACCACAGTTTAAACCAGGTGAACTCACTGAACGGAGTGGAGAAGCATCAGGAGATTAAGTTTGGCTGATTCCTTACAAACTCTTTCCATGGGAAACAAGAAACGCATGCAAGAGCTTCTGCATTAATCATTAAAGAATTGAAGCCAAGCGAATGTCTATGTTAAGCTTTTTTCTGCTTGGGTTCCTGTGTTTGAGCCAGATCACCATCTCACACCTGTGTGGTCACCATTAATAACAGACATCGCTTGTCCAGAGATGCTTCACAGGAAACTTCTGTGTTTATTCATCCAGTAAGGGATGTATATAGAAAAGTAAAACTATCTACACAAGTCAAGGCTTTTTTTTCTTCGTTACTTTGATGCCCGGTTGCGATCCAGCTATGGAAGTTCCCAAAGCTTTTTCCCCCAAGACTGTGAGTGGAAGAAGATAACATTTTGGATGATTTTCCAGCAGAAGTGTGATTGTAGGCCACTTTGGATTTATTTTTGAAGATGCTCAGAGGCAGACAGTTCGGATGCACCTTCTTGCATCCCTTATTTTACTACAGTTTCATGCACAGAAGCGTCTTCCGTAAAATTAGAAGTTGCGTCAGCTTCAAACATGGTAGGGCTTTCTTTTGAATCAAAGAAAATGTGAAATATTGTTTCTCTCATCTGTCCAAACTCTCTTTCCAATCCATCAAAAGGCGGCAAAACCCTTCCTGTCTTCTAGGCTTAGTTGAATTTGTACCATCTGGTACCGCATGTCTGCGTCCGGAGACCCGGAAAGCGCCACCGATCCAAAGCTTCCAGGAAGTCTGGGCTAATCCTCGCTCATATGCATGCCACATGTGAATCACGCTTGTTTTCAGCCCGACTGATGCAGACAAAAGAACAGGGCAGGAGAGGAAGTTCTTCTCAAAGAGCGTGACCTGAAGAATAGCTTAAATCAGGCTTCTTTAGCAGCTCTATTCTCCCTTTTTCCCTACGTACAGGAATAGAAGAATCTATTGTTTTTCAACATGGACTTTTAAACGATTTGTCAGGTAGCTGTAACAATAGCCTACCTAAAATATTAAACAAAAGATAAAGTCCAACAATCACAACCAAAAATGTTTACTATACATTTAGGTATAAATAAAATAAAATAAAATATAAAAAAAATAAAAATAAATAAATAAAATAAAATAAAATAAAAAAAGTTTTAGAAGGGTTGTCTCAAATTATTTGTGTAAAATCTTGGTAAAATGTTCCTAAACTTAAGCTTATCTTGTCGTCATGGGTTTGTGTTTCAGGAATCTTTGGTCAGAAGTTGGAAGAGACGGTTCGATATGAACGTCGTTATGGCAATAAGATGGCACCCATGCTGGTGGAGCAGTGTGTTGACTTCATCCGCTGCTGGGGTCTTCGAGAAGAAGGGCTCTTCCGTCTGCCCGGACAAGCCAACCTTGTCAAAGAGCTTCAGGATGCTTTCGACTGTGGAGAGAAGCCGTCATTTGATTGGTACTTGCACTTACTAACTGCACTTACAGTCTGTTACTGTATGAATGTGAAAGGAATCTGCATGAATACAAACAGGCGTCATTTTTTATTCGTATTACTCTACAGATTGTCTGTATTATCTCTTTTGCCTCCTTATCATCTCTATTCAGTGCGTTTCAGGAACATGCACATTGAGAAATATAAATGCAAGATTCATGGAGGATTTGAACTTTGCTTAGGTTAATTAAGCAAAATGCAACAAATGATTCCTTAGCTCAAACAGTAAACACTATTCAGAAAAAAAAGAGAATTTTTTAAATTCATATCTGTATTTAGCAAGAATGTATTCATTAAATTGATCAAATAGAGACACTTACAAAATGTTACAAAGAATTTTAAATAAATGCAAATAATTTTAGTATTTGATTCATTAAATCAACATTGATGAAATATGAGCAGCAAATCAGCATATTAGAATAGTTTCTGAATGATCATGTAACACTGAAGACTGGAATAATGATGCTGAAAATTCAGCTTTGCGTCACAGGAATAAACTACATGTTAAAATATATTAAATACAAAACTCTTGTCGTGGAAATAACAGTTATGACCCTAGGACCAGGTGTTTGTTGAAAGAAAACCAGGAGTCGGAGATGGAATCAATTGAAGAAAAATTTACTGAAGAATATAGTTTGCTGTTTCATTCACAGAAGTCAGCTTCAATACTCTGCATTGAGTTCGTAGGCTGCCCTGCTCACATCATACAAACACAAGGATATATACTCTAACAGAGGTCGCTTATTGCGTTAATACATTAGTCATCCTGATTAGTCCCAAAAGCTAGACAATATTCAGACGTTCGTGGACGGTGAAGAAGATGATGATGATTTGGGCTCCAGGGCTTCCGGATATGAATCTCCATCAGCAAACCGGGCAATTCAGAGAGAGAAGACGCACACACACACATAGCAAAGTCTACTTTAAGCCTAACTAGCTCCCTCAAGCGTTGTCTCAAGAAGTTATCAGTATGGCTGGATACACAGTCTTAGGCAAAATGAAGTGAAAATACAGGCTAGAACTGGATTGACAATTTATCTTATGCATAAACGTCACAGTTGATTCTTGATTCTCCAGACCTATAAGGGAAGACATAACAAAGACACAGAGCCAGGCTCCGTTTGACCTCGGGGTCTGGTTTGAAACACACAGTCAATCCACAGAGACCTCTTTTGGATGACATTACTTATTAAATCAAACAGTTCAACATATGAAATTTGATGATGTAATTTAATGAGTTAAATACTGATTCATTATGTGATCATAATCAAAATTAATATCATATATCTAGAGAATCAATAAAATGAAGGATATGGCCTCTCTATACTGTGTCGCTCCATCTTCCCCTTCACTCTTATTTTACATTGTAATTTTTACTGTATTTTAATCATTTAAATGCAGCATAGTTAAGCATAAGGAACTTACTTTGGAAAAAAAGAAATATTTACAAACCTACAAACTTAAAGATTTGAATGCAGACTATTTCACTTTGTATAAAGATGTCTGCTAAATGCTTGGAAGTAAATGAAATATAGTAAACAAGTACCGTATCATTAATGCCTAAATTGACTCCTCGTTAAGTCCAAGTTTACTCTGGCTCCAGTAACAAATCAAAGTGAAAAGATGCAGTTGACAGTGACAGCTTTTTTTATATCCTCTGAAACGTGTTGCACATACTTTCATTTTATATTAAAACTCATAAGCGTGCCAACTTTTGATAAAAATAGATTTGCTTTCTTCTCGGATGCCTGACAATACACCCAAGTATTCACATTAGCAAGACAAATTCAGAATTTTAACACCTCTAGGTCTTTTTCTCATTTCCATGTTTGGTGCAGTTTTCCAAATGACCCGTTTACCATTGAGTAGATGTTCATCCATTATTTGCCTGAAAGTGCAGTTATGTTTAAACTAATGTCCCTTCACATTACCCAAAAATGTACACTTTCTCTCTTAGAAAAAGCTTTCTCTGCACTTCCACAATGCCAAATGCTGCAGACAACACCAGCAGCTGCTTCCCCGGTTTATTTACAATTTGCAAATTTAGCAACGGCTGTCAGGGCTCCACAATCACGTTGTCAGGAAGAGAAAGCACACTGCATATTTAACACCGTTCATATTTAGATCTTACTGGTGTCTGAAGCAAGGTGATAATTATGAAGGGTCAATACACAGCATATGCATGCAACGGTTATATTATACACATGCCTGCTATTCCTGTCTAGCCCAAGAGTCAACAAATGCAGCTTGTTACGGGATTGTCACAAGCCCAAGTCCTCTATGGGGACATTACCGGACTGATCAGTGATCAGTTTTCTTTCCATCTTTCTCTGCAGCAACACAGACGTTCACACCGTGGCATCTTTGTTGAAGCTGTACTTGAGAGAGCTGCCCGAGCCAGTCATCCCGTTCTGTAAATATGAAGAGTTTCTGGCCTGCACCAAACTTCTCAGCAAAGACCAGGATGCAGTGAGTCGTCTCTTATTGACCATCACATAGCAGGCATATAATCCTGTTGTACATACTTGGTAGCTGCAACATGTCTCATTACTCAAGCGTGCAATGTTTTTTCGTCAAATGTTTGTGTTATTAATGTGTTATTAATGATGAAACTGACCAATTTTACATTGATCGGTGTGTAAATTTTCAACTGAGCTACACAATTCCTTAAGTTAACAAAACGTAAAGGATATTGTCTTGTTTTTTCAGTCAGATAATGAGCCTCACTGTAGACTTTTTGCTGACTTTTTTA
>JAUCMU010000046.1:193684-216002 GCA_032275025.1 Enteromius treurensis | reverse complement strand
AATATCACATGGTCCTAAGTATTCAGACCCTTTGCTCAGTATTTAGTAGAAGCACCCTTTTGATCGAATACAGCCATCAGTCATTTTAAGAAAGATGCAACACATTTTTTTACATTTTCCCTATAGTCTGGAACTTCGGAATCTAGAGTTGGAGACGGTGATGGCAAATCTACACGAAGAGCTGGACCAGGAGAAGAAGAAATACACCATGGTGGAGATCAAGCTGAGGAATGCAGAGCGAGCCAAGGATGATGCAGAAAAGAGAAACGATATGTTGCAGAAAGAGATGGAGCAGTTCTTTTCCACCTTCGGAGACCTGACCGCAGACCCACGACAGCCCGACAGAGCCAACACCATCTGGATCCAGTGAGCAGTTAACGGCCTACCATTAACTTTACATTGTGTGGGCTTGTGTTCAGACAGAATGGGACTAAATGAACCTTCACGGCATCTTTGCACATTTGGTACAAAGGTTTGACACGGCTGAGAGAAGCCCATTGAGCCAAATTTTCAGAACTGAACGTGGACCAGTTGTTGCATTGAAGCATAGGATGTAGTTTGGACGTTAAAATAAAAGATGATTTTCAAACCAAAAGAAGGCAATTCTGTCCTGAGAGCGAATGATAAGAGGAACTCTTGACAGTCGTGGTTGAATGTGAGAGAATGAATTATTACATGACTGAACATTAAGTTTTAGAAGGACTGAAGGACGACAGAAGCACGAATGTCACTCCTATTTCTTCTTGTGATCCAACCAAATGTGTCCTTGAGCTGTCATGTATCCTCTTGTGTATATAAAGGAGAAGCAATGTCAAAAATTCCAGAATGAAAAACAAATGTCTGTATAAATGCAAATTAATGTTTAATGTACTGATATTTAAACAGAGAATTCTCAATGTGTTACATATACATTTTATATCAAGGCTTTTCCTTGCACTTAAAGCATAAGAGTTGCTTTTCAGTATGGTACGTTATGAGATGCGGCATATAAAAAGTGTTTTTAGTGGAGAATATTGATGAAGAATCAGTTTTTTTGCTGTACCACAGCGTTCCCCACATGACCAAAACCAAGTAGACCTGTAAATACTTGTGAAAACACAGCGAACGCTCAGCCTGTCTTTGTGCCTGTCTCACATCATTTGCTTGCACCGGTGCTAGATGGGAGGAAGTGTGTTAAAATGAAGAGCGAGATGGGGTTTGTTCCTCTCTCGAACCCTGTAGGGTCATTTGCCTTGTCGCAATTGTCCATGCTTCTACTGTAGCTTGATGCATTCAGTGAAATGCAATGACATTAAATTATGTGACCTCATTTAAACGTGTCTTAAATTGTGTTGTCATTGTATCAGTCGCTGGGCTCGATCACACATGAAATCTGTGGGTGGTCTACCACCACTACAGCCTCACAAACAATATGTTGTGTCTAATCATTATAATTATTAAAGAGAGACTAAAACAACTGCACCAAAACACACAGAATGATGTGGAATGCAACTAAATTATGGGAATATTGACCTAGTCTGAATCTGGGTGGACTTTTTCACTGTATGTGCAGGCGTGGATGTTCATTTGGGAACAAGCTCTCACTAAAAGATAGAAGAATATATTTCCAAGCCTGCATGGAAGCATTATAAAAGTGTTACATTTGACTACATTCCAAGTCATTTTTTCTTTATAAACGAACACGTCCTCTAACACAGCTATCAAATCTCATCTACAATCAAGTCACGCTTGATACTGTATGTCACATATGGACACCAAACACAAGTGCAGCTGTATCTTTCTGATGTTTAATGGTATGTTGCAAAAAAATAAAACACTTTTGGGACAGTGCTGTTTAAGTGTAATTTATATACTAAAATGGTATTTATTAAAAATGTAGGTTTTTTATTTTTGTTTTAGTACATGTAGTGATTTAAGTATCACTCAATACTTCAATTTATAATTACACTGTAACAGGGACACAATAAAAAATACATTTCTAATTTTTAATATTATATATATTTAATACTGTATCATTGCTATTTAAAATAGCTTTTCTATTAAATGTCATGTATTCCTCTTATGATCAAGGTGAATTTTTAGCAACCAATTTTAATGTCCAATCTTCAGTGTCAGAAATAATGCTAACTTTATTTTGTCAGCTTTTCTTTTTTTTTTTTTTAACTAAGCACTATTTTTATTGGCTTTAGCAACACAGCTTTGGAAAGGCTGAACTAATGAACTAATAATTTGCTGCAGACTTCTAGCGCTGCCACGGTGCACTCTGGGAATTAACATCCTTGTCATCTCACCCAGTATAATGGTGCGTTTGAATTTAAAGCTCCCTCTAGTGTATTTCATTGAACCTATTAGAAGAGCCATCGGGGGGCCTGCTCTCTCCAACCCGCAGCAGTCTGGCTCACACACCGCACCTTTCTTCACTGAATAATAGGCTTAAAGCAGCCGGACAAAGTGAACCCAGCCTGCAAATTCCACTCTGAGCTACCGATGACAGAAAGGAGCGGGATCCAGGAATATTTTTACGCCAAGCTTGAGCTGAAGAATACAAACCTCTGGAGCAGGAGAGAAACACAGTGCTTCTCATTCAGGGATCCTCTTTTGTTGGCAATTTTTGGTTTTGCTCCATTTTATAGAACTAAACCAAATGAGATGAAAGTCCACTGTAGGTGACAGAGCTATTGAGATGATAAATACGCTTCAGTCGAGAGTGTTTGAGAGAGAGAGAGTTGAATAAAATGAAATAAGAACTGTGTGGCGATGGCCATAACAAGGTCAAAAAAATACCAAACCGTTTCCTGCTAACAAATGCTTTCTCAAAATGAATACACTTTTTTAAATCAGCTGGGTGTCATCAAGTCAAGTTCACGCAAGTGTTCAAATAGAATCATTCCGGATCTTTTGAATGTTTGGTTTGAAAGGTTTCCACTCTATTTGGACGTTTCCAAAGCCTTTTTCCAGTCATTTTTGAACACCGGAGAAAGAATGAATTTAGCGACGATGCATCATTCAGAATGATGTCTTACTGAGTCTTTGAAAGTATTTTTTTACACAACTCCAACTTCTGTCTTCAACAAATTGTGGCATCAAACACATAAATATAGATTGAAAGCCATTTCAACTGATCTTAAATCAACTTTAAAAAGTTGTGGAATATCACATAACTAAATTGTGAGAAGTTAGTACAACCGTGTTACTAACTTACATAACTTGATCAATATTTTGTGTAGCAATGTAATTTCTCACATTTCACCCTCAAGCTAAACTTGTTAAAATTTTGTTTGGCTCTGAGGGTTTAAGTAGGTATCTGAGTATTAATATTATGGTGAATCTGTGTGTGTTAGAGTATTATTCATATTCAAGACTTTCCTCAAAAAACAAACAAACCAAAAACTCAAAGCAGCTCTCCCTAAAGACCTGAATGAACAGTTTTGACTGTTATACGCTAGAGGGCGCTGTTACGCGTTTTCTGAGTCTAGAGAATGCTGAAACAAGCCATCTCATAAAGTATGTAAGCACATCCATATGAAAAATAGTGCGATCATCAACACTAACAGCATTGCATTCAGAAAGACTTCTTGTGTGATCCGCTATGATTAAGAGGTTAATTTTACCTATGTGTGATTAATACCCTTAACGTCATGCTGACTGCAGACTACTTGAGTTTGAACTACAGCAAGTTTCTTAGATTTTTTTAATTACATATTTTTCATTACTTAGTTCTTTTCATTTTAATAGGTGTGTGTGTGTGTGTGTGTGTATTTATACAGATAGATAGATAGATAGATACTGTACATTCAAATTTTATATACAATGTATAATCAAATTAATTACATATTTTTCATATTTGTGCTTTTATTATACATTTATACTGATTATGAATTATTTAATAATTTAGCATGTTTTTTAGGTAACGTATTAGTTGACATCACAGAATTTAGTTTGGTTATGTAAACTGAAATACTAATTTAAACAGCATCTTGCTGTTAATTCAATTATTGTGTATGCGGTGTTCATGACCTTGTGTTTTTTGAGAACCTACATGGAATATTCATACTTTTAAAAGTTAATTTCTCACACAATATTGAACATTTAAAATGAACTTGTAACAAAGGTAATTAAAAATACCACCAATTACAGCAATTGAGGTATATACTTTCCTTTCTAACATTTACAGTATAGTTTAAACTGTAATTTTCTGTAGACATGTTGTCAACAACCCTTATATAAATAGGTCTACACACATGCAAATTCAAGAAAATGACAATTGATTTCAAGGTCAAAGGAGTTTATTTTGAGTCACATACAGATATTTATATTACATACACAGTACCTTTAAAATGTCGGGTCCTAACAGCAATCCATAGTGCTGTTTAAATATTTAATTTTCTTTTTAATTTTTTTCCCCAACCTTCTCATTTTAACTTGCATTTGTCGAATAATTTGATTTGAACAACAGCCTGGAGCAGGAGGTGTGAAAATGGCATTAGATGTCAAACAGCACTGCGTAAAGAACCACAGTTTCCATCTGAAACTCTCAACATAACAGCTCACTGACAGCACAGAGAGAGAGACAAATACTGTTTGAGTCCAAATAAAACCATAAAGAGTTGATTGAGTTGAACATCACCATGAGACTCGTCACATTAAGTAGCACACGGCGTCAATGCGTGATTACAAAAACAATCCATTATTCATTATTCCGTTATTTACTTAAAGTGTTGTTATTGCACTACTGTGTTTTTTGACACTGAATAACCCTAGAAAAAAGACAGGAAATAGGAAGGAAGGAAGGACAAAGACAGAAATGTAAACAGGAAGAATGGAAGGAAACAAAACAAGAAAGAAGGAAAGGAACTCAGCAGGCATGCAACGTCGAAAAGACATTGATATTTTGTCAATGTTAAATTGATGTCATATACCGAAGTCAGCGGATGTTAATATTTAGTTGTTTTTAGGTTGTGTAACCAAAATACAACATTACGTCAACGTTAAATTGATGTCAAATACTGACGTCTTGTCCAGTCTCAGCCTGACGTTATATAGACGTCTATTGCCTGCTGGGAAGACGGAAAAGAATATGGAAAAAGAGAAGCAATAATAAAGGAAAGGAAAGGAAACCAAAGGAAAGGAAAGGAAAGGAAAGGAAACACGAAGGAAGTAAATTAAACCAACAGCAAAAAAAAGTAAGAAGTAAGAAGGAAAACAAATTGAAGGAAGAGAAAGAAAATGGAAAAGAGCAAAAAAAAAAACAGGAAGGGAAGGGAAGGGAAGGGAAACAGGAAGGAAGTAAAGTAAACCAAAGAGAAGGAATAGAAAGATGGAGGGTGGGGGGAGAAAGAGAAGAAAACAGGATCAAAAAACGAACCATCAGGAAATAAGAGGACGAAGAAAAGGAAAAGGAAAAGGAAACAATAAATGAAAAGAAGGAAGAACAAAAAGAAAAAGAAAGAAAGTGAAGGGAGAAAATGAAATGATGGAACTGAAGAAGTAAGGAAAGAAAAGAAGGAACAAATAAAGGAAGAGGAAGGAAAAATGTAAGAAAATGGAAAGAAAGAATGAAAGAGTCAATAGTAATGCTGATGTGGTCTGTATTGCTTGAGTGTTTCCTTTGATTGCAGCGACACATCGATTCATCAGCAGTTCACTGTTGTGCAGTTTGTTTGGATGGAATTATGTACTTCATAATAAAATAGAACATTAAATACACAGTCGTTTCAAACATAAGACAGATGTGTTTACTCGGAGCTGCTGGACTGTTTCATCTAGTGAACATGCATTTATCCATGAACATACAAGACTGGCTAATGAATGGTTTTAATAAAAAAAACAACAACAACAACTTAGGAATATTTAACAATTCTGTTCTCTAACAGTGAACGTTTGTCATAAGGCCACCATCTCGACCAATCAGTTTGAGTTTCAATGATGACATCATAATAAAACATTAAGTAACATCATTTCCAATCGTTACAATCCTACTCCCACTTCTACAAGCCAAAGGTCAAACTCTACAATACAGAACATACTTCCACGTTCAGTACTTTACCCACAATGCCAAAGCAGTGGCATCCCACGCACTGTATATCGCTGTTCTGCGTCGGGTCGCAGGTTTGTAATGGACGCTGGTTTCAGAAGCAGCATTATAGCAATGTGAAAAAGTACAAACATTCAGTGTTGACACCTACATTGATCAGAAGCCATCCCGAAAATCCATCCCAGCGTTTGTTATTTGAAGCACCATGGGAGATATACACACTCCTGGGCTGAAATTCAAGGAAACCTTACAGTTCCGCTTTCATTTCGCAACAACTGCTTTGAATGATTGATGGATTCACCCTGTGCACCACCCGAGAGATACGAGGGCCCTTTCATTGAACAATAACCTGTATAAAATGCAAGATGGCACACCACATTGTTGTCCGTCTATTCTAAAATGAAACAAATAGCATACACAACGCAACGTTTTACAATTAGTATTGAATTCTAACAATTAAAATACAAAAGCTACTGTATGTACGTGTCCACCCTGTTGTAAAATCATCAGCAGCCATATTGAAGTAGTTTGCAGAGACTGGAGACCCCCCAGAACCTCTCTCAGGAGATGATACGAAATGTGACGTTGATTGTTATGGTGAAAATGTCTGATTAGGCCAAGAAACTACTAATGTTCATCCAAACAAATGGGTATTTAAATGGCTTTTGATATCAAGGTTCTGAGGTTTTTTTAAAGCAGCACCTGAATGATGTCAGCTCTCAGTGTCCAACAGAAGGCTAGAATATCTTATAAGGGTCAGTACACGATGTCAAAGGTATGCAAAAAAGTCTAGCATGTTTGTTTAGTGTTAATGTAAAAACCAAATCATAATCTGAACATATTTCTGCACGTGCTAAGCGACAATGTGCAAAATTGTTGTTCAGATTTTGATGCGAGAGAACAGGGATGGACTTTTTCACTGGATGACGCATTATTACAGGTTATCGATTCCAGAAATGAATGCAAATTTCATTTTTGAGTGAACTATTACTTTAAGTGGAAACATATACCTTAGCATGCAGTGCCATATAAATGTGTTACTGAATTTAAAAAGAATTTAAAATAATAATAGCAATGAAACAAGTGAATCTGGGTGAGAATGAGTTAGAAAATGAGAGCTCTGTTACATAAATAAACGAAAAAATGTGTATTTCATCCCTTTATTAAAATGTTTAGTACACGGATCAAATACAGGTACAAAACAAAACCGTACAACTTAAATATTATATGCTCAATTTACTGTGTACTGCATAATGTTTATTCAATGAAGCTAATCTTTATCTAACACTAAGAACATCAGCCATGTGTGTTTGAAAGACTACATTACTTGTCTTTTTTAAAAACGTAACAATTAAATGTGAAGAATGGGGTTACATTGCAACAAACGGTGGCCCCTAAAACATATTCAGACACATATGACACATTTAAAAACCTAGTATGTTTTACGCTATATTAAAATGGTAGCTATATTGCTCGTAAATGGTTTGTGGTAGTGGTGTGTTCCTCGTTTAATTTTGTTGTATTTTTATAATTCAATTATATTTTTAAATGTGGCGCAAGCATTTGAATACAGTTTAGAACCACTGTAGTACCAGCCCAGTCTCACGGCAATTCGTATAGTTTGTTTTACGAGGTGGCTAATTCGTACAAATTCATACGATTTTTGATAAATCGTACATATTTTTTTACGAGTTGCCAATTCGTTTGAATTTGTACAAATGACCTACACCTAACCCCACCCCTAAACCTATCCATCACTGGTTTTTAGACGAATGGTACGAGTGAGGTTGTAAAAATTTGTACGAATTTGCCATCTGAGACTGTTTTGGTAGTATTCAGATCTGGGGTTTATAACAGATCAGTGTAGAAATGTGAACCCAGGTGCCTCTTTTTTTTTTAACATACAATGACTTAAATCAGACACTTGGATCTCTACACTAGGAGATCTACATGAATAGGGGATTGTGGGATTGGGGAAACAGACCTGACACATCCGACACCACCGGGAAAACCTCTATCAGCGCCGTCGCGTTACTATATATTCGATGAGGAAACTGCATTATTTCAAAGGCACTTCCCAGATCTGATAATAAATAAATAGTTTGAAATTTAGGTAGTAAGCACGTTGATTTCCTTCGGACAACACAAAAATATGAGTTTGGAGATGATCCTTTGTGAGGAACAAAAGGTGAGGATGAGGTGCATGCTCTCGACCTGCATTCGTTTTAGTTACACACACCTTTCAAGGGTGACGGTACAGCATGCAAGGCTGCCGCAGAGAGTCAGAGTTTCACAAACACAAAGAGAGAAAGTGACAGCGACAGTGCTTGGACCCCTCAATGGCTTCCTGTAAAGCAGCCTCACTTCCTGCCGAGCGACAGAAATGCACACACTCACCCTTAAATGTTATATAAACACGGTTCTCTATATTTGTATATGTATAATTAGCTTAGTTACTTTTATCTCTGACCATGCAAGACTACAGGCAAAGGGAAACGGGTGGTTAGCTGGGATGTGGCAAGGTGTGCAAATACTCCCTCTACTGGCCGTCAGTCCCACTCTGAGAACGCCTCACAACTGTACACAATTACATATATACAAAAGATAGGGGGCGCCATTGTACATGGTATTTTATCGCACACAGACACACCGGCCCGTCCGAAAACATCCGGAGCAAGCAAAGAACCATCACAGAAAACAAGGGTTGATCGGTGCTCGTTAAAACAAAAGCCCACCCTGCCACATCGAGTGAAGCACAGAAATCGCAAGATTTTAGATATCAGCCAGTCAATGTACACTTTACATAGATTCTTTTTCGAAAGTCTCCTTATTTGATTTTTTTTTTCTTTTTTGGATGCCATATGAGGGGGATTCAAAGCAAAGCAACTAGTGAAGATTCATAAATATACATATCCAGACGTTTCTTTGAATGAAAATGCATACTTTGTCGTCATTTACGCGTGATACATTATTTTATACTTATATATTCACTCGTTTTTTTTATTTTTTTATTTCGTAATTACATGTTTTCGAGGTTTGTGGATTACTGGTTGGGGTTGGCGGGTGCTGTTCACCTTCTGAAGAACATGGGGTTGCGCAGGCAGGCGGTTAGTCACCTGCAGCACCCCAGTGGTCCGGCGGAGGTCTCCAGGCTGCTGTCGGTGTCGGAGGCCAGGGTCTGGTCGGTGGACATGGAGGAGATGTCATTGACGGAGGAGGAGGGGGGGAGGCTCTCGCTGCTGTTCACGGCTGCACCTGCGCTAAGGGAAGTAACGGGGGAAAAACGGTTACAACGAAAAAAAGAAGCACAGCCACAGCGCCCTCTACAGGGCGAGGACATGCAAGCAGAAGTTCATATGTTAAAAAAGTACAGGAACGATAAAATATGTACAAATATCCCACAGGGATGAAAGTGGGTTGTTTAAGAGTGGAGTCCATGGACTGGGTTTGAATATAAGGTTTTATTGTAGGATGTTGACACATTTATCCAAAGTCATTTATACAAATGTCCACAAATCACGCTATCTTATATATATATATATATATATATATATATATATAAGCATTACAATATTATTTAAATTTCAATATTTAAATATGAGTGTAAAATAATATAGTATAATATAATATAATATAATATAATATAAAATCTTTTATATCTAATAACTATATATAGATAGATAGATAGATAGAGGTTTACATTAACAGTAAATTAAATATATACTATATATATATATATATATATATATATACGTACACACAGATACACGTTATTATTATAATTTTGAGAATATTTACTTTTTGTGTCTGTTCTTTTCTTCTTTTTCACATATAAACATGTAAACTTTAAATATATGTGTGACGTTGTATAATTTAATAATTTAGCATGGGATATTATAATCTTATCGTAATATTATAATATAACACATATAATTAGACATTATATAAAAATCTATTAATATACTTTATTTCTTTATTTTATACTCATAAATTAAAATCATAAGCCTGGTAGTGTAGAAAGCAATTTCAGATCAAGGTATATGATTATAGATATAAAATTGTGCAGCTAAAACTGTTCAGGGTAAATTATGTCCACATCTCTGACACCATGTGCACGAGCCAACCTCGATTACTCTACGTTTGTAACATATTACACCACTAGGTGTAGCTAATGCTCTATATGAAGTCATAAATAAAGGCTCCTGAAAAAAGGACAAATTGTCCCTATTTTTCATCATCAGGTTTGAGAGTTGGTCTGACTGCTCTATAAATCCACAACCCAGAAAACCTCAAATCCTTCACAGAGTCTGTTTGAACTGGAGCTCTGCCCAATCCAATAACCCACAAGGAGATTGCTTTTGATAAAAATCAAACGCAAATAACCCCTTAAACGGCTTCCTACGATAACATTACAAGCCTATTTACTTGACTGACAGCCTACATCTTTCGTTTTAATAGAAGGCAGCTCTTTAATACCCATTCAATGCTGTGAACATGATTTATAATAACTTGATAGTACACTGCCCACATTCTCATTCGAGATTAACATTTCAAACATGCAATTTTGGAGCATAACTGCAGAGTGGGGGATGGGAGGGGGGGACAATATGATAAATGATGAAAGCAGATGCTACCCTTTAAAATAAGAAAAAATTAAGAGGGTGGGTGACATTGGCTCAGCAAGGGCTTTTTATCGCTGTCAGCTTTATGCTCGCTATCTGTTTTACTCTCTCTCTTTCTCTCTATAGAAGTGTGCCAGACCAGCAAAACATGATCGCTAGTTACACATCACATCACATTGAGAGCGTCAGTTACCTCACAGCACATGAGAACAGCAATATTCTAGATGATGACAAAAATCTATTTACACTGTCCAGTACTCTGTTTTCCTCTTACCAAAGCTGCATTTATCCGATTAAAAAAAAATTAAAGTAACATTATAAAATATTGTCATAATTTAAAATATCTTTTTTTTATATTAATTAATTTTAAAATGTATTTTATTTCTGTGAATATACAGCATCATTGATATATATGAATATATTGATATATATACATGAATATACAGCATCATTACTCCAGTCGTCAGTGTTACATGATCCTTCAGGAAACATTCTATTGTGCTGATTTGCTCCTAAAGAAACATTTTTGATTAATATCAAGTTTGAATTTTAAATGCTTTCTTATATTTTGGTGAAAACTGCAGATTTTTTGCATAATAGAACATTTAAAAGAAAAGCATTAATTGGAATATATTTTGATTTAATGCATCCTTGAATAAAACTTATTACTGAATTTACTACTTTATTACTTACTTAAATCTTACAGAGCCCAAATGGTAGTGCATGTTAAATATAAAAATATTATTTAATATTAAATTAAATAAACTATATATATATATATATATATATATATATATATATAGAGCTGTCAAATGATTCATTGCAATTAATTGCATCCAAAATAAAGTTTCCATAATAAATGTGTATGTGCTGTGAATATGTATTATGTATATACAAATACATATATATATATATATATATATATATATATGCATTTATAAAGTTAAGGAAAAAAACTGTTTTATTTGTATATTAAATATATTGATATATAATATAAATTATGTTAATATAAATATATACGTGCAGATACATGTAAATATTTTCTATATATATATATATATATACTGTATTTATTTGTATTAATCTATACATAATAAATACACACACACACATATTATATGAAAAAAAAATTGTCATTGATGATTTGATACATATATATATATATTGGTTTAGGAGTATATTGACTGTATATTATAACAATAAAAATTCTGACCAGCTTGTAACAAGGCCTACTACCACTGTACAGTCTACAGTCTGCCACTGTTTAGTTTTTGTTTCATTCTCTTTCTTCCTGTGTTTCCTTATTTGGTCTTGTTCCTGTTCTTGTTTAGTTAATTAGTTTACCGGCTCCACCTGTGCTCCTCACCTGTTCTCAGTTCTCCCTAAGTGTCTTTCCCTGTTTAAAAGCCCGTTCTGTTTTGCCCGGTCTATAATATCTTAATGTTGTAGTGTGTGTTTACTTGCCGTCTGCCCAGTTACTTTATGGAACATTAAAAGGATTGCTATTTCAGTTCATCTGAGTCTGTCTCCGTGCTTCACCACACACAGCCTGACAACTACAGAACAAAAAACAACAAGAAGAAAAAAAAGCTGGCCTTGTTAAGTTGGCCTAAACTAGTTTGGTGTTTGCTGTTTTTGAATAAAGGTTTTGGAAACTTTTCAGCTGGTCAGTCTGGGAGATCTTATTAATCAAGCTAAACCGGCTTGGACTGGATGTTTTAGCAAGTGCAGCTTGAGTTTTAAGATGGTCTAGGTCTGTTGCTATCTCAGAAACTCTGCCCTTCAGCTCCTCTGGTCACATTGCCCTGTTTTTTCCTTACCCACAAATCCCCTCAGCGTAAACAGCATCATGTATATCCCATACATGTGATTTCAGTGACCACTCGAGTGGAAAGATAGACTTTCAGCAACATCGCTCTTCTCTCACTTAACAGAATCCTACAGTCATCCCCCACAAAGGACACCTCCAGCCTCCCATAGACCTCCATAAATCTCCCGCCTATACTGCAGGATGAAGCTTCGTGCAGTGCAGCATCTCAGACTCCCAGATCCTTAATAAAACAGGAAGGGAACGAGGATTTATAACCGCCATTGATTTTAACCCCCAGCCCAGTTCTCCGGGTTTAACTAAACACACTGAATCACTGTTCAGTACGGGACGTCACATCAACAACCCCCCACTGCTGCTGCGGGACATCTACTATGGTCATCTGATTAATGTATGTTTAATATTTTCATATTTGCTCTGTAGCTCCCAGAAAGCTACAAACATAATATCTCTCATAAAACACACTTACTAAAGATTACAATTTGTAAAGCTGTTTTAAACTGATATATGTGTGTTTATGAAAATCAAACTGAATATGTGATGGTTCAACACACTGCTGTGAAATACCAGAGCTGCATTGCGACTGCTTTCCTCAGCACAAGCACTTAATTACAAAAGCTGAGAGAGAGAGCGGGAGAGAGAGAGAAAACGAGGCCAGAACAGGGATGGACAACACAAGCAAAAAATACAAACACCCCAGCAATATGAAAAAAAAAAAAAAACACAAGCCGCTAGAAACCAACAGATTGTTCTTAGTATCTTTATATGTTAAAAAGGAAATAGGATGACTACAAACAGGAAGCTCTGCAGCTGGTGTCAGTGTCTGTCACCTTCTGAGTACTGCAGGACTGCAGGCAACACCGCACCAACACAATCACACCCACATATGTGCTGCCCTCTACAGGTCAAACACACCCACTGCAACTCAACATCCCACAAACTTCGAAGAGAAAGAGTCGACTACAAACCCAAATCCTACAAATATTTCAGACTAAATATAAAATGATGAAATCGGACATCATGGACTCCAACCTTAATTATGAAACATGTATACATTAACAGTGGCGAATATGCAATATGATACATTATAAAATCACAAATACATATTTAAACACTGACATGTCATTCCCAACATTTTAGTATATTTTTTTTTTGTATACACACCATTCATTGGATATTTTTTTAATTGCTGTAGAATTTATTTACATTATGGTGCAAAAGGAAAGAAAGAAAAACACACAAAAGATTACCCTTCACTAAGCTCTGCCCTCTTGGTTATTCTTGCTAACTTGTAAAATATATATGCTGTTAAAAAACTGGATGGCAAAAATATGTGCAAAAAGTAAATTGCAGCACTGCAAAGCAATTTTATCTGAAATTTCACAAAAACAAGCAAATAAATAAATAAAGTAAAAAATGATTCCAGCTTTAAATTGATCATTTTATTATATTTTGGGGATATTTTCCTTTATATTGAAGAAAGAAAAGGAAAGTTAAATTACAGACTAACACACTAAAAAGGGCTGAGATTTAACAGAATCAACTGAAAATAAACAAACAAACAAACAAATAAAGAAAGAAAGAAAAAAAATATTTTAGCATTTCAATATATTTTTGGGATATTTGAAACTGAAGAAAGAAAGAAAGAAAGAAAGAAAGAAAGAAAGAAAGAAAAGAAAATAATTTAAATTACAGATTAACATATTAAAAAGGGCAGGGAATAAATAAACAAACAAATAAAGAAAGAAAAAAATATTTTATCATTTCAAAGTGATTTTCACAAAAAAATTATTTTAAAATTTTGGGGGGATATTTTCTTTCAAATTAAAGAAAGAAAGGAAGGAGAGGGAAAAACTCTGAACAGATTTGCAGTTTAATATCTTGTTTGAGAAAATGGATGGCAACAGCTAAACAGGATTGGTCGTTAACATTTTTTAAGGGCAGGGCTTAGTGAAATATCTGTTGTAATTCTATAAGTGGAAAATATATATATATATATATTTATAGTGTAATAAAGTAATTTTCATAAAGATGCTGTAAGCGCCTTTTTATTATTATTATTATTATTATTATTTGGTATATACTGTACCACAAATCTCTTTGGAGCACCCCAAACTTTTAGCCAGTCAGAAGGCCTTTAATCAGTTTAGCTGGAATGTCTTTATCAGAAAGTATTGGGTGAAATGGCTTACAGCACCTTTTTAACTTCAGCAAAGACCACAACAGACAACGACATTGTCAATTACAGATTGAACAACTAGCACGTGGTCACACTCAGGACGTGCTCTGTTTGAGTCACACGGACGAGATGAGAGGGGGACAGGGACAAATGGAGCAGTCACAATGGGAGGGTTTCTCATAAACAGCTGAAATCACTTTAAATTGACTTACAGAAGCATAGCTTATGCACAGAGAGTACCTGAGGGAGAGGGCTGTCCCTTCACCACACCATTCTTTGTTCTCTCCTCGAAGTTCATCACCTCTTTATAGATGAGCTCTGAGCCACAGAGACAGAGAGAAAGAGCACATTAGATCTAATCAACTCTAATTACTTTAGGTTCATTAAAAACTAGTGCTATCAAACGATTAATTGCATCCAAAATAAAACTTTTTGTTTAGATAATATATGTACTGTGTATACTTATTATACACACAAATACATTTCTATATATATATATATATATATACTGTATATAATGTATTTAGGAAAAACATGTTATATTTTTTTATTAAATATATATTTATATATAATATAAATTATATAAATATAAACACATAAATACATGTAAAAATTTAATATATATTGTATATGTGTGTATTTATTTATATAAGTACATAATAAATGCAAATTACATAAACAAAAACATTCATTATTCATGATGAATCATTTGACAGCACTATAAAAACTTACAAATTATTTGACTAGTAGATTTTTCATGATGATAAAATGTAGTTTGTTTATTTATATTATATTTTATTTATATTATGAAATAAAATAAGTTTAATTTAATATTAATATAGTATTAAACTTAAAGTAAATGTGTGTGTGTGTTTGCATATATACTATCTACATATAGTGTGTATATATATATATATATATATATATATATATATATATATATAACACACACACACACACACACACATACACACACACACACGTATGAACATCTAGATGCAAAAATATACAGTAGCCTAAAAAGAAAAGAGCAGATAAAAAAGACCAAACCTAAAATAAATTAAAATAAAACCTAATTAATGTAGTATTTATATAGTATGTATATTAAACCGTACTGCAATATTATATAAATACTACCAAAACAACATAAGGGAGATAATATATAGTAAATCAAGCTTTAATTTTAGACGTAAGCATGCAAAAAATGGGCTAGTTTTAGCATCTGAGGGTAGAAACTATAGCATGATCCGTGTATAAATAGTTTAGTGTCTGAGTAACAACAGAAGTCAATGGAAAGTGGCCACCATAACAACTGTGTGAATGATTTACATTTTCATCTCTCCGTCTGTCTGTGGGCTGTGAGTTATATCATGACCAAACGAAGGCCTACCTTTCCATTCATCAATCGAGTGTTCCCTCTCATCTAGCTGTTTATCATAGATCTGTGGAGGAGGCTGACACAGACAGAGAGAGAGAGAAACATATTCAATCGTTACCCATCATAATGTGTTCTGGATAAACATGTTTTAAACATATCATTGCTGGTCCTTAATCATAAATACAATCATCTTACTATTAAAAATACATGCTTTAATTATGAAAGCCTGTTTCCAATAATGGAAAAAAAAATTATTTTAGATCTCAGTTCAGAACTTTATTCTCTGAGAACTATATAATATATAAATATATAATATATAACCTTAAAATTCTAAAAAAGTCAATAAACTCAATTTTGAAACTTGCAGTTCTACAATGAAGTGATTTATATCTCACAATTCTAACTTTTCCACTCAGTTTACATATCAGATATTTTTTGTTTTCACTAGGAAATAAAACATTTTATCTGACATCTCTGCACAAATCTCACAATTTGGTTTTTTTCTCCGAATTGCAAAAAAAAGTAGGCATGATTGTGAAATATAAACTCAGAATTGAAAAAGGAAGAAAGCTTGAAAAGATTTTTTAAAAATCAAAGTTAATTGGTTTTTAACATTTGTATTCTATGGCAGAAACAGGCTTCCATACATTATACATCAGGCAGTGTACAGTACGTAGTTATACTTAAAAATGTCTAAATATAGTACATTTGCTCCTGCAAACTCATTTATTTGATGCAATGCTTTTCATCTTGCAGAAATCATGATCAGAACACAGCACTACATATGAGGGCCAGACTTGTAATGTTAAAATATCTGGGTTAATATGTTACATTACAGTGTTCGTTCATATTACAATATAGTAAATTGCATATTACACTTTGTTAATGATTATTTTCATAACGAATCACATAAACACTGTAATGTAAAGTGTTACCACCACTTGCACATGCAGCTGACATGTTCAACAGTAAGAACTTAGTAAATAAGGACCAAACACCACCATTAGTAGGACAAAAAAAAGCGGAGAATATTCCGCCGTAAGGTTTTGGATTAAGACGGAGATGTGTGAAACACAGGCTGCGCCTCAGAACCTAGTGAGCGGCCTAACTAGACTGCATTTTTTGGCCATCATGGACATCAATCAAATCAAACCGCATTTCAAGTGTTCAAATGTTCAAACTGAACACTGAACAAATTCTGTGCTTGATTCAAATGTTCCTGAGTTGCTGGCAAAAATATTGTGTATATATGCAGCTCACTAGGTTTTGTAACAAGCCAGAGAGACTAAGAGTAAACAAAAAGAGAGATTAAATGGCACTGAATGGAGTATTATGGAAACCAGGGTTCCTTAACGCAAAATGAATCTGCGAGAATTTCTATTGAATTTCACAAAACACACAGGTGAGTTATTTTACTGCCTTTCCAGTTAGTGCTTTTAAACGATTAATCACGATTAATCGCATTAAAAATATTTTTGTTTACATAATATATGCGTGTGTACTGTGTTTATTTATTATGTATGTATATATTGAAGAAAATGTTATGTTTATATATAAATATATTTATTATATAATTTATTGTATTTTATATACTTTATAATTTATTGTAAATACAGTATGTATATAAATGATAACAAAGTATATGCAGTATGTATGTATCTTTATAAAAACATAAATATAAACAGAAATATTATATAAACAATAACTTCTATGCGATTAATCGCGATTAATCACTTACACTGAGTAAATCTATCTAAAAGTGAGTAAAAGTGATTTTGCTGATTTGTTCGATATGATTGGGTGGCCTTTAGTTAACTAAGTTGACCTAAGAAAATGTTATGATATACATAATATAAAAAATTATAATTTATGGTTTGATTATAGTTTGGTCTCCCAGTTGCTTAACTCAATCCATTTAAAACTAAAACCACCAACAGACATTGGTGGAAAGGTTTCAAACCAGACAAGGTTCTATAGTGCCTTAAACTTTAAAACTCCTCAGAATTCAATTCTTTTTCTATTCTATTCTATTCTATTCTATTCTATTCTATTGCCTCCAAATATTATTTTAATACAGAAATGAACCGTATTTCTCCTTTCATACATTCTACAAGATTAGTACACAATACAAACACAAAAAAAACACACATATGCAAATTTCAGGGAAAATCTTTGTCTGTTTTTGAGTTCTAGACGTCAGTGTGTTTTACAAGGAGATTGGTGTGTGAGTGATTTGAGATGAGGAGGTTTCCTAAAGTGTGGAATGGTCTTTATTTACCATAGATATCTGCTGATTCCTGGCCTTCATCAGAGAAAGAGAAACACCAGAGAAAAGGAGAAAAGAATCACACTAATCATAACGATGGTCATGGGTTATTAAAACAAAACTATTTGCTATTGAATGTCAGATTTTCTATCAGATCAGTATTTGCGTTTCGTATTTGGGTCAACAGAAAATTTTATGTTCACATAAAATGACATCTGCTAACAGCTATACACATATTAACAGACAATAAATGTGAGCTGGTTTTTTTGTCTCTGTAGTTCAGTACTTTGTGTTCTGTACTTTTTAGAACAAGAAAAGCAGACTTGTTGCATCCTTGAAACCCCTTTGAAACATAACAGACACAAACTTTAGACAAGAACAAGCTGTTTGTCAAAAGGGGACGTGTGAATAGAAGCCGAGGCAAATGTTTACTTCATCAAAGAACAGGACAACTTTCTGTTATTTTACTCCTTTCTTATGTCCTCTCAAACTGATGAAGGTCCCCAGAATCAACCACAAACATTTACAAACTCAACAAATCCAACATAAACCTAGATAATGATTTAAAACTGTTGAGTGTGGATCTATTAGCTCTATGTAATATAATATAATATAATATAATAATTGAATCAATCATCCAAGTCTGATAATAAAAAAATTAGTTATTATTTGAATAAAATTACTAAAATAGTTTCAGATTGAATTAATATTTCAAACCTTAACCCTAATAGGGCGAGGATCACGTCAGCGTGAGTTGGGTCTTTTTTTATAATGAATAAAATTAGATAAATATATATAAAAAAACATTTTTTAAATAAAAACTTATAGACGATGCCAACGGGGCAAGCGTTTCCTTTGGGGCACTCGAGGAGGCTGAAATGTCTTCTGCTGCATCAGAGGGAGAGTCAGGCAGCGAAGCGCTCGTCGGTGCGGGGCAGAGGCCGTCCAAGGTCGCTGCTCCGTCCCAGGCGGACGCCGAGCTCTCGGCTATGCTCCTCAGAGCCGCCGAGGCGATTGGGTTGGAGGCGCCGCCTGCGCCCCCATCTGATCAGTCTCGGTTGGATGACTGGTATCTGAGTTCTCGGACCGCAGCTCCCTTGCGGTCCCCCTCAGTGCCTATCTTCCCGGAGGTGCACGAGGAGCTGACGGTTATGGTCATGGTGAGCCCCGTACTCGCATACTCGTCACGCCTGGGCACCAGCTCCTCTCCCCTCTCCACCCTCAACGGAGGTGCAGCCAGGGGGTATGTGGCGATCCCCCAGGTCGGGCGCGATGTGGAGGTGCATCTCTGCCCGTGCATCGCCACCGTCTGGATTGGACCGCCGCGGCCCCCGTCCGAGGCATGTAAAATCTCGTCTGCTCTCGCGGGCCGGGCTTACCACGCCGCTGGGCAGGCTGCTACCTCCCTGCATGCGATGGCCACACTGCAAGTGTACCAGGCCGAAGCGCTGAAACATCTGCGCGAGGGTGGATCTGACCAAGGAGTTATGCAGGAGCTCCGTGCCGCAGCCGATTTCGCTTTTCGGACGATGAAGGTTGCCGCACGTGTGGCTCAGGAGCGACACCGTAGGCTCGACCTCGCTGAGATGGGCGAAGTTGACAAAGCCCACTTTCTTGATGTGCCCATCTCGCAGGTTGGCATCTTCGGCGACACTGTCGAGGACTTTGCCCAGAAGTTCTCGACAGTCCAGCAGCAGACGAATCCAGTAGGTCACGTCCTACCACGCAGGGAGTATGCCAAGCGTCCCGCCCTAGTCTGCTCGTCGCCGAGGGCTGTGTATTAGCTGTGCGTTGTTCAGGCTCCAGGCAACCACCTTCTTCGGTAATCCACACACCCTGGAGAACGACGACTCCACCCCCAGGTAGTCCAGCTGAGCTGGAGCCACCTCGGCTAGGCGAAGATACGCTTCTTCGCCTTCCCATAAGCCTCCCTTTGCCACCTGCTTCATTCCCTGACCGAGGCGCCCCTCGACAGGAACACACTGGCACTCAGCTGGTCGCCGGGGCTCAAGTACGCCTTTTTCCCAGTGAGCCTCCTTGCCCAGAACCTATGCAAGTTCAAGTAGGTCGAGGTGCAGGTTCACAGGATAACATCCTCCTGAACATGAGTTCCCAACCTCATGCTCCTCGTGGCAGTCCCTCCTTAGGAAATCCCCCTGCGGAGAGGCCCTCTCTATCAGGGTGTGGGCACAATCTGGCACCCGCGCCCCGTTTGCTGGAACTCGCACGTCTGGTTCCTGGACGGGATGCGGCAGACCTCTCCGTCTTGCCAGCAGCCGTGATTAACACCATCTCTCAATTTCAGGCCCCCTCAACGAGGCAGGCCTACGCTCAGAGATGGGGTCTGTTCATCGACTGGTGCTCCTTACGCCAAGAGGACCCACAGATGAAGTGCATGCCTTCCTGCAGGAGAAGTTGGAGCGCAGTCTGTCCCCTTCAACTATTAAGGTGTATGTTGCTGCCATCGCAGCATACCATGATGCAGTGGACGGCCACTCCCTAAGTAAGCACCAACTCATTGTTAGGTTCCTTAATCCCTCGAGACCACCCTCGGTACCCTCTTGGGACCTTGCTGTTGCCCTAACTGGCCTGCAGCAAGCTCCTTTTGAGCCCTTAGCCTCAGTTGAGTGACGTTTCCGTTCCCTCCTTCAGGGAACGTTGGTTACGTCCATAACCTAGACGTTAGATACTGTATTTCAGAATTCAGGTTCAGATGCATCCAGTTTTAAAAAATAAAATAATAATAATAAAAATAATGTAATATGTAATATGGTGAGTTTATTTCACAATATTCAATAAATAGTACAAGATTTTATTGTGTACATTAAATACAAATTAATATTTTGATCTGAATAAATCTAGAAAAAAAAAAACATTCAGACTAGTAAATAATAAACAATACAAAATGTGTATTGTGCCAATTAAATTATTAAATTTTGTCAATGAATGCAAAAAAATATATATATAAATAAATAAATAAATATATATATATATATATATATTGGTGCAACCTAATGTGCTTTAATACATAATCCTTTATGAATATTAAAATGTATTATTATTTAATGCAAATTAAAGCAGCTAAATAAATAAATACAAATAAACAATTAAACAAAAATTACATATTTATTTTACATATTTTTTTATTAATTTAAACATACATTTAACTAATTAAACAAAAATATTTTTATGTATTTTCTATCCCCTGAAAATTCTGACTAGGTGTGAACAGGCCTTACACCTGCAATATGTCATATTGATTGATAGTTATTTATAGTGCTGTGTATCGCATAAGAACATTTCTTTTCCTCGCATTTAATCATTTGTGAATGATGGAAGATATCATGATTGGCCAAAGTACATAAAAGGCATGCAGTGGCCGGTCTGTAATGAGCTAGCAGTAGAGTGGACACAGCTGAGGGTGACAGATGGCCACAGACAGATACTCACTGCCTCCACCTCGGCCGGGTCATACCACACGTTGATGTAGGGGTGCTGCAGGGCCTCGTCCACTGATATCCGCTTTGCGGGATCAATGATCAGCATCTTAGACAGCAGGTCTCTGGCCTGACTAGCTGCAAAACACACCACAACAGACCTGTTTACATCAGCTAAATGAAGGCATTTTATAGAACAGAGAATGTAACATTTTTTTTAAAGGCTACCTAAAATTACTGTGATTATTAAAAGCTGTTTTAAGCTATTATAAAATAATGATATTATATTATATATATAATATTATATATAATAATAATTATTATAAAGTAATTCTAAAATTATTTTCACATTACCCAACTTCAGCTTTTGGATTATTAATTAATTCTAATTTAATTATTATGTTATCATATATAGCTTTTTATTATTTTGTCAAGTGTTATTGTGTTTTTATTTTTTTTTTGAGAATCGTTATCTATTTTTGCAAATTAACTCTGCTTATATATATATATATATAGAGAGAGAGAGAGAGAGAGAGAGAGAGAGAGAGAGAGAGAGAGAGAGAGAGAGAGAGAG
>JAUCMU010000046.1:167133-183669 GCA_032275025.1 Enteromius treurensis | reverse complement strand
CATTGGCGTGTTTGTATACAAGCAGAGTAGATTTGCCATCTCGAAGCGAGATTCCTATTCGTCGGTCACCGACGTGATGTCTCCGTTCCCTTCTTCAGGGAACGAGGGTTACAATACGTAACCGAGACGATAGTCACATATATTATTTAAACAAAAACTTTTATTTAAAACTATTTTGGATTAATCGCGATTAATCGTTGCCCAGCACTATATCGTATTCTACATATTTTAGAAATCGAATTAAGGAATTGTTTTTGCATAAATGATACAGCACATTGCCATCTTGATCTAAGTAAAGTGTACCAAAATACATCATAATTATGACTTCCCTAATTGTAAATAAAAACTTCCCAGAAGGACTTGAACGCACCAGTACTACCTTTCATACCAAATATTTGGATATAAAAATCCACTTTAACTTCAGTTTTGCTTTCACAGGGTCTTTAAAACCCAAGATTATAGTGTTATTTAAAAGTGTTGGTGGATCTACATGCAGCCCTGTGATTTGATTACCGTTCTCCTTGTAGCCCATGCCAAGGATGACCTCCGGGGCCCTGTAGTACCGTGTCACCACGTAGGGCGTCATCATAAAGCTAGTGCCAGCAGTTCTCGCCAACCCAAAGTCCAAGATCTTCAGTGTGCAGTCAGATTTCACCACAATATTGCTAGGTTTCAGATCCTTAAAGGAAATAAGATTTGGTAGAAGTTCAAATTTGACTTATTATTCAAAGTGCCCCATTATGTCATTTGTTTTAGGAGTCTCCTACTATAGGTTTACTTTCATGCAAGGTGAAACTTAGCTTTAGTTTTCTCAAAATATGTTTAATATCACCTAATTTTCCAGCAATTCTCAAATGATTCGTTCAAAAGCAGTTCTAAGATTCGGTCTTTCCAAACCCCTCCTTTCCGTGAGCCTACTCTGCTCTGATTGGTCAAATGACCCAGTCTGTTGTGATTGGTCTACAGCTTACAGCACATCAGAAACAATAGGCCCATTTTCATGGTTCTGTATTTTGAAAACGCCTTAGAAAACATAAGCGTCTATTACAAATCATACTTACAGGTTTTGATTCAGTGGACCTGCTGGTCCAAATAAACTGGAAATTATGCAAATAATTTAGCAAATATATTACCCTGTGAAGTGCAGCCACAGTGTATGGAACTGGGATTCGAATACTAACAATTTCTTTAGGCTGTATGGAGTTAATTCTTTATTTGGGAGATAATAACTTTATTTATCGTATACTTTTGGATTGACAACTTTGCAGATCGTTTACAGTCATTCTGCATGAAAGGCGATTTTGGAAATGGCATAATAGGGGCACTTTAAATGAATAAAATAGACCTTCTGACAGATCCTGCTGTGTGTATTGATGCTCCTCACCCTGTGGATGATGCCTGCTGAGTGCAGGTGTTTGATTCCACATAACATCTGGTACAGCAGGTAGGACATCCTCTCATGGTCCAGCTCCATCTGAATCACCTGGCAAAGGTTTGCGTCCATCAGCTCCATGACCAGGTAACTTGAGAAGAGAGAAAATGGAAGGAAGATCAAGTGAATTTCACAGGCCGGACAATAGCTGCAGTGACTGTCCCTTTGCTTCTGTCATATTACATTGACATGGCTTCATTCATTCTTGCTTATCGCACAAAAGAGAGCGCTGTGGATCGATGTAGATCTTCACAACCTCTTACTGAGAGAAAATACTTGTCGGTTGATGGCAGTCAGCAAGTCGGTGAATTAAATACTAACAGTCAATTGCATTCTGCTGAGAGCTCAAAAACCGTAACTGCAGATTTATGGATTAAACATCATATTTGAAATGTATTTTGTTTCATGAAAATCCAAAACACACTTGAGTTAACACTCAATCAATGAAAGCACACTATATATAGCAATATATATATATATATATATAACTGTACAATACTACAGAATACTAAAGAATTTACTAAAATTCTAATAGATGTTTTAACAGTGTATCTTACTGCTTACAAATACGTATGACTGTTATTATTTATTAAAATACTAGCAGTTTCATATTTATATTTTAAGCAAAAATGTAACCTTCTTTGTTTTATGAAAATCAAAACAGCAATATTTATGTAATATAATAATATAATATATAAAATAATTTATATAATATAAATATTTATTGTTTAAGTAATTTGTTAGCAATGATGTATTATTATTAATATACTGGATACTTTTAAAAATAAATGACTAGTAAAAAAATAATATAGAAATAATTAAAAATACTAATAGAATTAATAAAATACTACTATTGTTTTTTAACAGATATTTATAATTTATGTTATTTATTATAATATTAGTATTTTATTTTTTTTATTTTCTAAGCAAAAATGGCTATTTATTTAGTTTTATGAATATCCAATACAGAGACATTTATATTAAATAATTTAAAACAAATCTGTATTTATGTAATAGAATATGTAAAACAATTCTGAAGCTAGTTTGCTGATTTCCAATCATTTAGTCTGCATAAACCCACATTCCGTCCATCTTAACTCTCAAATGATCCGGCTGTGACTGCGCAGACATTTTATACTCAACATATTGATCGTGCTCTAGATTAAGTCTACACAGCGTGCAGAATAAATGAAAGCACGGGCGGCACGAGAATCAAGTGTCAGGGACCAACCAGAGAGCGGGAGCATAAAGACTGCAGGCAATCTATTACTCTTACTCTGAGCTCATATCAGGACCCTGCATACGCTCAAACACCACAGGGCATGCTGCAATTAACCTATAAGATCATAAATCACCTTACTGTAGCAGACTATACACTGTTTTTCAGCAAATGTTTATACAGGTATTACATTTAATACATTTAATACAACATTTACATTTGTAATAATGTTTATATGAAAGCTCTTTCAGCAATAAATGTCCCCTTTTCTCTCTGGTAATATATTTCTTTCCTTAGGTTAGTTTGGTATATACACAGATATACAGTGAAAGGTGTGTGTGAATTCAAAGGGGTTTAACTAATCAAATTTCAGAGCCAGACCTATGATTGTTGTTTTAACATTAGCTGCAATCAGTTTGAGTTAAGATGTTTTATATGATATAATAAGATGACTTCATGTCTGGAAAATCTCCGAACGTTACTTACACATCTTGGAATTCCTCTAAAGACTTCTGTGGTGTGAAGACATTTAATAAGCTGATGATCTGGAGGAGAATTGAAGAGAAGAAGTTTAGTAAGTCATGAAATTATATAATGCTCTGTTGGAATAATTATTAAAACGAATGGCTCATAAAACATAAAAAATATTTTTTTAATTTCAACATTACTATTAAGGTAACTTAACTTCAATCATAAACTTTTGCTACTTAGAATAAAACGATTATTATATACATTAAAAGATAAACAAATAAACAAACCTAATCATAAAAAGTTAATCATAAAAAAATAATCAAATATTATTTCAAATAAAAATATTTGTTTACATAATATGAGTGTATACTGTGTATATTTTTTATGTATGTATAAATACAAACACACACATGTATATATTTAAGTAATTTATGTTCAGCTTAGATATTAAATATATTTATATCTAACATAAAATATAAGAATATAATTATACAAATGTATATAAATGTAAAAAATTTCAAAATATATACTATATGTGTGTGTATTTACATATACACAGTACACATACATATATTATGTACGCAAAAACCTTTATTTTATATGCAATTATAATTCATTTGAGAGCACTACAAATAAAAAACTAAATATTAATAAAGAAATAAATAAAATACTAAACATGATTAAAAAGAAAATGAAGAAAAGTTGCAAAAACACAACAAAACTAAAACGTTATATACAAGTAAAATCTCATTTAAAATCAAAACTATAAAAGGATTCTATGAAGGTACGACACCAAGATGACTAAATAATGACTGAACAATCATTTATCCATAGACTATTCCTTGAACTTCTTATTTAGAATGTGTGGGTATACTTTGTCCACGTTATTTTCCTCGAAAAGAGGCTTGAAGATGCATAAAAGAACTGTCAACAGTCGATAAGAGGTGAGGATGATAGAAAAAGCACATTTGTATTTCTGTCATGTCCCAGCTGTCCTTTATAACCCCAATCTCAGAGAGAGAGAGAGAGAGGAGGACAGCAGATCTGCCAGAAGCATTGCTCTTCAGTTGCCAAAAAAGTGTTTCCTCTCTGTCTTTTAATAATATTACTCGCTTTGTCTCTTACTTTGTCATTCATCAGCTAATGCTACCAATCTCTCTCTCTCTCCCTCTCTCTCTCTCTCTCTCTCTCTCTCTCTCAGTCTGAGGTTTGTGTGCCATGCAAGATTATACAACAATGTTCAATATGGCAGCCATATAAAGGAAGTCTCACTTTTTGTCTCAAAGGAAACAGTTATTAGCAGCATTTGCCATTCAATGGAGCAATGGGGGAGAGATACTGTGATCTGGCACTCACGTTTTTGTGATTGACACATTTCATAAGCACCAGCTCCCTGTATGCTCTCTTGGCATGAGTCTGGTTCTGAAAAGGTCTGCTGAGTTTCTTAATGGCCACATTTCTGTCCAGGACGGCGTCATATCCAGCACTGCCAGAGACAGAGAAAGAAAGTCATATTAATTTGTAGGAAAACAATGATGATGAAAATCATTTAAATGTTCAGTACATACTCAGAGTAGAATTTAACACATAACACCATAATCATTGGCTAAAAATGATTTTAAGGACACAAGGTGTTTTTTTATTTTTTATTTGTAGCTCATTACAATTTTCCTTATTTAAATTTAAGAAGGCCATAAAATAAACAGTATTAGCATTTCATTTGCAAATATGCAAGAAGAAAGACCAATCACAATTCAGTATGCAAATATATATATATATATATATACAGATCTTTTTTTACATTTACAATATACTGAACACTCTATTCATGTCAGTTAATAATATTTTTAACGTCCAAGTAAACAAAAATAACAAGCATTTTGTGCTTGTACTGTAAAAAGACAAATGTGTGTTAATCACAACAGGGAAAGATAGAAATCTAGTAATGCTGCTGACTTTAGGAAAACCTTCGCTGATCAATCGGTGGAAAGGAGTTGAGCAATAAACTCTAATAGCAATATGAGGAAAGGGTTAAACCTGGAGTCACTCACCACCCAGGAAAACCACTCTCATTAACTATGCAAGAGCCGCAGCTCTCTACGGGAAAATACAGGATTAGAGAGGCCAAGGCATTCAGTGTGTGCGCGCGCGTGTGTGTGTGTGGCTTTAATCTCAAAGCACTGCAGAAAACAAGGTTGCCAATGGCTCATTGTGATATAACACATTAGTGTTCTCTAATAAGTGCAGGCTGACATAAATTGTATTTAATCCCAAACATTAATGATTCACAATTCAATTTCAAAAATAAAATTGTTTCTAAAATCAACGAGTATTCCTGGGGGCCAAAGGGAGGCAATTAATTATTTTTTTAAATAAATTAACCACAACAAAGCTTTAATGAATCACAGTGGGTGGTGCCCGTCTTTTGTTGTTTCCTGTCTTTTACTTTGAGGATTATGGGAAATTAAAACCAGACAGGCATAAAGTTCTAGTCACCTGGGTTTTGTGTAGGAGTGCGTCAAAAAAGTGTGTTTGAATGATTATTTGAGTAAGTATTTAATGGAAATGATTAAACCTATCAGCAAAAACGTGTTTGTGATTTTTAAATAATTCTTATATCATATTTATACATAATATTACAATTCTATGACACATTTTAACATTACTACATACATAAATAATACATGAATATTATCAAATAAATTTATATATAATATAAATAAATAACACAACAAAACATGATTTTTAAATATATATATTTATATATTTATATTTAAATGTATTTACTATCTACAACTATTTACTGTCTATATTTATATTCACATTTAAATTATTATGTTTTTTTAAATAATAAAATATTTTTATGTAAGCAATGTAATTAATTGTTGTAATTATTGTAATTAAAACTATGTATTAATACACAGACACACACATTGAATTTATTCCCCTAAGCGAGGCTGTAAGAAAACCTGGTTAATGCAGCAGCAGAGCCGTTGGTTAAAAGCACTATGTTTTTACGACTGGACCAGGTACAAGAAGTGCTTCCAGAGGCTGAGGTTTACGACCGAATGCTTCAACCCACAAGGCTGCACTGAAAAAGTCTGCTCTTTAACCATGTTGACATGCGCTGGTAAAGGTTGAAGTGACATTGTTAATAAAACATGACTCACACAGGTCCTGGAAATGTAATGATGAATAAAAATGAATTCTTCCCAGCACCCCATGGAGCCACAGACAGGAACGCAAAACTGAAAAGCTGAAAGTGCGCCATGTTCAACAGTCAAATCCGACCTTCACTCTTTTAATCCCCAATAAAAACCTATTAAAAAGCCTTCTGGGTGAATAAAACTTGGGCACTTGTCTGTTTTCAATGCGACCTTTTGGAAAACCTCCACACTGGACTACAACTCAGCAGCCAAAGCTGTATGTTTGTCTGGAATCAAGATTTCCAAGGTGCCTATGGATCTTTGATTCACCAATGGATTATTTGAGCGGACAGTTAAAGCTGGTACAGCAGATGGTCAAAGCAGAAGGGGGTGAGGTACATCAAAACAGGCTTTCTAAGAGGGGTGAGGAAAAACCCTACGATACAAACACACCCTTACACACGCAGACAAGACACACACATTGAAAGAAAACCTACAGGATAAACCAAAGAGACATTACAAAAAAGAAATTGCAAATGCTACAGTATGAATATGTTAAATATTGACAACAACCCGTTCCAATTTAAAGAGTTAGTTCACTCCAAAAATAGAAATCATGTTATTAATTACTCACCCTTGTGTCGTTTCAAACCCGTAAGACCTTGTTTCATATTCAGAACAAAAATTAAGATATTATTGATGATGTCAGAGAGCGATCTGACCCTCCATAGACAGCAACACAACCGAAATGATCCAGATCTTTCTTTCAAATGTTCAACTTTCAGTTTAACAACACTACAAGAATACATTTTTGAACTAACCCTTTAAAATGTCACCTTTCATCAATATTGCTTGCTGTTGCTGAAATTTGCTAGCAATAGTTTTTTGCAGTTGAAATGTGCATTTATGTCTATTATTTCAGCGCAACAAAAAGGAAATTGTGTGATTTTAAGCCGGTAAGATATCCTCTGAGCTGTATCAGGAAAGTTTCTAAAGGATGTGTTTGGAACCAAGAACCGATGTGTCCATGGTAACAGCAGTTTGAGAGATTTTTTGGCTAATGGTGGCCGTAGATACCCATTTGTGTCAAAGATGATGTCACGGCTGTCTCTCTAGGTGGTTAATGGATTGCAGCATTGCTCTTCAAGAGCCCAGCCTACAGGCAGCTGTCACAAACCAGACACCATTTTAACTACTTGAACACCACATTTCACGCTACAGGATAAAGACAAGCTTTGTATGAAGAGACCTGACATATAACCACAGAAACACTAGTAAAAATGAGATATATGTGAGGAACATTTTATCATTCATATGTATCTAAAAGTAGTGTTAATTCTAAGAAATACAAAAAGCTGAGTGTCAAAACTTCTTTTACATCTAATAAAAATGATAATTGGTAAAGGTTAAGCTCTAAAAATGGTCACAGAACCCAGTTACATCCAAATGACTTGTCTTCCAAAGCTATACAATACATTTAAATAAGAAACAGATTGAAATTTAAAGGGATAGAGATTTTGTGATGTTTTTTATCAGTTGTTTGGACTCTCTTTCTAAAGGCACTCACTCACAGGCAGGTAATGTACATTACTCCAAATCTGTTATGATGAAGAAACAAATCATTTACATCTTGGATGGCCTGAAGGTAAGTACATTTTCAGCAAATTTTTATTTTGGGTGAACTACTCCTTTAAATTCTATTTGCTGAGGATACATAAATGGTAAAATAATTTTATTCCACTAAAAAAACAACAACTAAAAACCTTTCCAGCCTTTTTTGCACTACTAAAACTCATCTTTTTAAATGAAATACATGACAAATTATGTTCAAGCACTATAATGAAAGCACAATCCATCTCACACCCCAAACCCAACTCTAGAAGAAGCGGAAAAGATGGCAAAGTCTCTGACAGCCATGGTGGAGTTTGGTGACAGCCTGGTGAAATTAATCACAGCCTAGTGTAATTAACTTGACACCAAGTTCATCACAGAGTTCAGCCCCTCTTCCAGCTGCTCAGAACCGTCCTATCATCTTGTTTGTGTTCTCATTATTTTTCTTTCATAAATAACACAAATCTTTGTGGCCTGTCATACACAAAACATGTAAATAAAGGTGCTTTTTTTGCTACAAAAGGTTACATAATGGTCCATTTTCAGAAATTAGTACTACTAATAAGAATTACTCATTGCATTTTAGAAATAATACAGTAAATATATCGTTTTTGCATTGTGTATCCATATTTTTATACAAAATGTACTGTTCTAAAGTTGGGGGTAGGAAAGATTTTTTTTTTTTTTAAATACATTTATTTGACATTTATAAATAATTAATTTGATTAAAAACATCAATTTTGTAATATATATTAAAATAAAATAAAGAAAACACTGAAATAACTTTTTTTTATAACATTTTGAAATGTAATACATTTCTGTAATGCAAAGCTGAATTTTCAGCTTTGGTGTTTTGGTGTCTAAAAAATGTTTTTACTGTCATTTTTAAATCAATTAATTCCATCCTTTCTGAATAAAGCATGCAATGTGCCAAAAAAAAATACTAACTAATACAACTAATGAGCCAAGAAAATGTTAGAAACCATGACTAAAAATGGAGGGTCAAAATGAGCACATTTCATTGTGAGATATAATTAACAACAGGAAAAATTTATTGAGCCCCCTGCATTAATACAGTGCACAATACACTCACATGAATAAAATAAAATTAAAATAAAATGTAAAAAAAAAAAAAAACACACAGCAAATAACTTTCTTCGAGTATTTGGGCCCAGAAATCCCCAAAGAGTCTGACAGCATCCTTTTGCCTTTGTACTGCATAACAGATTATATAATATAGAACAGATGCTTATAATGTTTGGGGTATTCTGTTTGTTTTATAGATATTTGTATTTACTTGCATGTTTACTTTCTTTGGCACTCATCTTTTTTACCCAACATCCAATATAGGAGAGAATTGTGCAAGGTAAGAATGTGATTTTCCAGCATACGCAGTCAGGAGATTGGTGTGCGAGTGTGTGGTATGATAAATTATTAGCAGCAAAACCTTTAGGAGCGGCACGATGCCAGATGCTCATAGCTCTGACTATTACTTGCAGGAAAGCAGCACTGCGTCATCTAAATATTCAGCGTGTAGCTTTCTAACACGGACTGTGAATGATATGATGGATCCATTTAATAACTCCACAGACCAAGGTAACAAAAATATGCAGTGTAAAAGGATTAAGTCATGAAAAGATTGTAATAACCTAACCTACATATTTTACAATATGATCATTTTTGTTGTTGTTTTTTGATAAATATATACAGTGCGCTACTGAGAAAAGTTTTTAAATGATTTCTGAAGGATCATGGGACACTCGAGAAATTACTCCTTAAAAAGATCAACTTTGCCATAACATAAATAAATTAAATTTTCTAAATATTTTCCAATAGAAAATTGTTATTTTAAATTGTAATGATATTTCACATTACTGCTTTTACTGTCTTTTTGTTTAAATAAATACAAATTGAATGAAACTTGAAATTATTTAAATTAAATTAAAAATGAAACTAAATTAAATTAAATTCTAAGTAAATATAGTTATTAACCTTTTGTTTGTGAAATTATCAAATTAAATACAATTAAAAATTAAACTAAATTAAATTAAATTAGATTCAATTAAATTAAATATTAAACTGAATTAAATTAAATTAAAGAATTAACCTTTTGTTTTTTAATTTAATAAATATATACAGTGTACTACAAACATTTTCAAATTAAATTAAATTAAATTAAATTAAATTAAATTAAATTAAATTAAATTAAATTAAATTAAATTAAATTAAATTAAGGAAATTCTTTTTTTTTTTTTTATATATTTGTTTTTAATAAAACATCCAATAATTGTTACAGTTTCAAATCAACAATTTTATAGTGTCTGTGCAGTTTTGGTAATCAGAATACATGAACTGCAAAACATTAATTGCGCAGTTTTGTTTGATTTTTAGATTTCTAGCCTCTAGGCTTTTATATTTTTTAAAATATTTTTTAAAATATTGCAGCAACACAAGCTAACCACATCAGTTTCATCAAGGCCTGTGGAAAACATGTGACTTTGCAGTCCTTTTAAACCGTCCTTCTTCTGCCTCTCTCTCTCTTTCTCTCTGGAGAATGATGTGGCATTTGTTAGGCTAATACAGCTGCCATGCTACATCATGTGACTGCTGCTGAGGAGAGGAAGCTAAATTAGATCAGGGTTGTCCATCCAGCAGGCAGGATTACTGCAGCCAGCAAACCAGCCAGAACACATCAACAACGTCATTAACAGTCCAGTCCTGACTCCCTGCCTTCTCCGCAAAACCGTACCGCTGCCACTGAAACTGAGATGCAAGCAAAGATGACTGGGGGAGGGGGAACAGGGAGGGCCACCTTGATCCAGATTTCCCATGATCCCATAGGTTAATAGTCTGCGACTCAAAATTCATTATAAAAGTCACAGGGTTTGGTTTTTGGGGAGCACAACGAGTGCAACTCGGATCCAAATTAGCTGCTGTCTACTGGGAACTGCAATTCAACCTGCCAAGAATCTTCCAAATATCCCTCTCAAAAATTCAAAGCCTCAGTCAGGAAGACGTTTGAGAAGCATTATGCCATATGGACTTTTCACAATAAAAAGGCAAAGCGATGCATTATGGGTACTCACCACACTATTCCCTGAGCCCCGGAACCGATGGGCTTTAGATTTTGGTAGCGTTTGAGAACCGTGAAGGTGGAGTCTCCTACTTCCACACTGTAGAACTGGTTGTCCACTTTGCTTTTACTCATGTTGTAATGCTGGGCAATGTAAGAAACATCAACTTGTTTGCCAAATCCCTGGATGAGGAGAAAAAGATGGACACATGCATGAAATGAGAACATCAAAGTGGTTTTAGACAGTTGATAGAAGCACTTGTATATACATTATAAATATATGCAGTACACACACATATTATACACACATATATGATAGCACTTATATATAGTACTGTATTAAAATACAAATAAAAAATAAATACTTTCAGATTTAGTTTATGCTTACTACAATGATGTGAGACATAAAGTCTCATTTTTGAGATATATCAAGCACCATCAAAGTCAGTATAGACTTATATTTATTAACTCACAACAGCAACTTTACATGAATACAAACGCGTATCATTTTAGTTTCGCTACTAAAGAGAAGACTATCTTATCAGTGCTTGGCTTAAGATCTCATATATAAGACTATTAAGTTAAACGATCAAGCTCTCTGGAGCTCATGCCAGCGTTGGCACAAGGGCCAGCTGTGTAATCGATTGCACTAACTGTCACATAGTGAATGTATTCATGACCATACCAAGATAGGAAGCTGTCCACATCATTTTGCGAGCTACATGGTAATTAGTCAGCGAGAGAGAGAGTAATATGCATATATGCTTGTGTGCGCTGTACGTGCTTCATAAAGCACTTCTCACTGCAGTGGCCCCCTTATTAAACTGACTGGGGTCGTTTAAAGCTAATGAGCTTAGATTTGTGGTAATCGTGGCCTTTTATTAAGAATTGAGCATAGAATGCTTTGGTTTGGTTTGATTGCTGTAGCAAAACTAGTTCCATTCCAAAACAGGTTGAGCTTCCTACCACGATAGCTTTATAAGGCAGACACTTGAAATATTATGAGATATTATTAAAAAAAAGACAGATAAGACTGAAAGACCAGCATAACGCAGCAAAGGACCAGTTTAAGCCAGCATCCCAGCTGCAAAACCTAACCAGCAATCGTTTTTTGTTGTTGTTGTTGTTCAGCAGCTACGATTTCGTGCGTTGATCATGTCAGAAAGCACTCAGATTCCATTAAAATATCTTAATTGTGTTCTGAACATGAACCTAGGTCTTACGGATTTGGAACTACATGAGGGAGTGTAATTAATGACAGAATTTAGATTTTTGGGTGAACTATTCCTTTAGGCCAGTGGATGTATTTCAGAGTATTGTTTTGATAGCTTAGCAATATGCTAGCATTAAAATCTACTGGAATCAATTCAAAGTCAAGTCTCTTGTTTCCCAACAGAGCTAATACACTTTTAGGGATATGAAACACACTTGGTTCAGGAGTCAGTCAGTCGTTTATCTGAAGTGACCAGAGTACACTTACTACAGTGACAGTCCCTGTGGAGTGTGGTGTACACAGAGGTTAAGTGTCTCACTCAAGGACACAGTGTTGATTCATGGATCGATCCTTCTGGGCTACGAACCTACAACCTTTTGTTAACAAAGTGATTTTTTTTATCTGCTAGTCAACTCTGCCCACTGCCTTCTTGACCTCTGAACTGTACCTCTCACCAAAGGACTTTCTGACAGGTGATTAATAAGAGAATAATTTAAAGCCCAAAAGAAAGAATGAAGGATAAAAGAACTCAAGGGACATATAAGGTGAATTGATAATGTTTTGCTGTGCTACTGTGATTTCTTCAGGGAAGAGATGCTTTACTTCAAATTTAGATTAATCAGAAGAAAGTTATATTATGTAAAACCATACATAATTATTCTATTCTGATGCAGCCTATAGTATGAATGTCTTTGGAAGTTTGTTGGGTTATTGGATAAAAAAGCAAAGGGGGTAACTGCAACTTTTTGAGAAAAAAAGTCAGAATTGTGAGATTTAAACTCACAATTATACTCAAAAGTCACAATTACATGTACCTCTTTCTTCAAGATTTCAAAAATTGAATTGCACACTGTGTGAAATGTTGCAAATGCACGTTGAAAATAAAATACGTTTACACACGTTACTCAGATTCGATTTTCTGTTTTCAAATCCATAGCATGCATTTTGATAGGAATGCATGTCAAATACAAAAATAATGAAAAAACGCACACAATCAGTGTGCATTTATTCTTAGAATTGCGTGTTTCTGTTTTCCAATTCATAATTTTAAGAAAACCTTTGCAACCTCTTTACAATAAAATGTTATAAATCAGGTCAACAAAGCTATACTGTCATACTGTCACAAGTGAGGCAATCTAGAGCCCAGAATTTAAGGAAGATGTACATCTATCAATTTAATTTAAACATATAGTTCATTCAAAAATCACTATTTACTCACCCTGTTTTTTTCTGTCAAATGAAACTTAATGGAGTGCAAAACAATAAAAAATAAAGCCAACATGGAATGGTATTTAAAACCCATTTTATTTCCACAACGTGCTATATTTCAGACGGAAAAAATACCATGATAACACTTTCCCGGAAGAAATAAAAAACACGAGGGTGAGTAAACGATTTAGAATATCCCTTTTCCTTTAAAAGCTTTGAATTTGAATGATGCATCTGTATGACCGCATTGATTTTAGAAAACACCTGCATGCATTAAAGTGATCTTAAGATGTTCTAAATGCATTTTGGGAAACCACAGTCTGAATGGCTTGAAATGTAGCAAAGTATTGATCCTATAAGCTGCACATCTTCCTCAAGGCCTCAGACATGCTGTCACCAGTATTTGTTTCAGACAGTGACACACCCATAAGAATGACGGACAGAATGGAAGTGAATGAATACTCTACCTTTTAATTTACCTGTATGGAACACACACCTGACAAAAGGCAATCTTCACATCCAGGACTGGAGCACTGCAGTTATATAAGAAACGTCTGTTCATAAATACCTGAAACACAGGAATTAAGAGATATGATTTAAAACCGAGTAAACAAATACCGCAAACGTTTTATATTGAGATAGCAAGATTTGTTTTTTGGTTCCATAAAGCGTGTTTTATCTCCAAATGACTTGGTTTCTCAAGATGTATTTTGGCAGATAATGATATGTGCTAAAAGAGAGAAAGCTGAGATGATAAACAACACTCTTTTTTTTTTCTCTTCTCACATCTACCATCTTCATACTGTCTCAAAGCCCCTGGCCTGTGGATATAACGGCTCTCGGCACACTGAGGATCTATGCATTAGAACAGGCTTTCCAAGAATAGTCAGTGTCATCCAGAAGTCAAAGACAGTATGCTAATTCGCGTTGATTATTTCTTCCGCCTGCTCTGCTCTGTTTCCTGTTATTTTTTCCCCAAGGGACGAGGAGGAGCTTTTGGTAAGCGCTGTGCACCCTGCCTTTTAAAGATACTGAAGCCCCATGGATAGGCATTAAATATTCATTAGTGTTTTCCAGACTTCATATCAGCCAGCTGTAACAAAGGGATCAATCCATATGGATGCAATGGTATAAGATTTTACAATTTATTTATAGGCTATTATTACTGATTTTACTTGGTGTCAAAACAAACAACAAGACAGTTGTGATAAATTTATGAAGCGGTATACACTTAGAAGGAGTAATATTTCGATATTACAATAATAAATAAAAAAAGTTGTTTAAAGGGAAAAAAAAGCTTACAGATACCAGGTTTATTATATATGTTTGTTAATAGGTTTATTTCATTAGGATGCAGTAAAATGATCGAAAGTGATCATACAGGTTTATAATGTAATTCTCTTTCAATTCTATTTACAGCATTCATCAAAGAATCCTGAAAATGTTTTAAAAAGTACAATATTGTACGAAAATATTAAATAGCAAAACTTTTATAATTATTATTATTTTGCGATTAATCATGATTAATAATTTGACAGCGCTAAATAATGTTACTAATGTTTGTATTTTAACCAGTTAAATGTAGACTGAGCATAAGTTAAATTAAAATTAATCATAAAACTAAAATCTTGATTTAACATTCCAAACTTGTTGGGAACAGTACATATATATATATATCATAATATCTAAAGCATCATGGTTGTGTCTTTGACGCAGATTTGATTATGGCTGGATGTATGAGTGAAAACAGCACTTGCTGTAATGTTCTTGCTGGTTTTGAGTGGCAGCTTACAGCTGTGTGTGTAAATGGCATTAAGACTGCCTACAGCTCACATGTGTTTGTCAAATGACTGACATTAACAGCACCGCTTTCATTTCTTTTTCACAGCAACTACTGAAATACAAAAACCTGCGCTGCCGCTTCTGCAGTCTGCTCCCAGTCAAAGAGTATTATAGGAAAATTGAGCAGCTTTATGATAGCCTTCATACAGTATTATTGATTAAAACAGTCAGTACGATGAAATAATAATCCAAAGAGAAGAGCGAGAGAGAGGGATAATGCGTAAAATTTTATTTTAAATAGCTCCTGTTTCAGTATTTTGCAGGCTCCAATCTTTAATTACTATATTCTCTCATTATTTACGGTCAGTTCTAATGTTTTAATAACAGTCTAAACCACTGATCAATACAGAGGCTTCTTATAAAAACAAGCAGCCAGCTTTAGAGGAGTGATTATTTTGCTGCTTCACATAGTTCATGCAAGCGATATCACAGAATCAGCTTTAAAAAGTACAGTTCTCCTCATTTAATCAAAGCAATGTGCTTCTTTATATTTCAATACCTCTGTAGATTGAAAACATTATATGTATTACTGCAGCACTTGAATAATAAATCTCACGTGGTCCTCGTTTATTTTGTATCGCTTCCTTCAAACCGGAGCGATTAATTCAAACATGTCGCCAGCCTGTTACTGTGGCGGCAAACCAGTACTTGTATAGAAAACAAATGAACTCTTAGAAATGATTTAGCAAAAACAGACGTTGTCAAAGATATCTCCTGTCACATGGATCCGCGAAAAAAGATTAAAAACAAGACTATGGTAGGTTACTACACATGCTAGGTCAGTAGATGGCGATATATATATTATAGCCTAAAATTGGCCTAAAATTAGTTAAAAACCATCATGGTTGTTAATGGGTTCACAAGGTGAATGCAATATAGCGGCAAACAAGCTGAATTTCTAAACCACTGATTTGAAACAAAAAACACTGATTCTAACCAAACCACTGATTCAAAATAAAACAAATCACTGATTCTAACCAACACACTGATTCAAAATAAAAAAAATAAGTGATTCTAACCAAAACACAGATTCAAAATAAAACAAATCACTGATTCCTACCAAAACAGTGATTCAAAATAAAACAAATCACTAATTCTAACCAAAACACTGATTCAAAACAAACAAATCACTGATTCTAATCAAAACACCGATTCAAAACAAACAAATCACTGATTCTAACCAAAACACAGATTCAAAATAAAACAAATCACTGATTCTAACCAAAACACTGATTCATCCATTCATCCATCCATTTTCTTCCGCTTATCCGGGATCGGGTCGCGGGGGCAGCAGTCTAAGCAGGGATGCCCAGACTTCCC
>JAUCMU010000046.1:114338-141783 GCA_032275025.1 Enteromius treurensis | reverse complement strand
CACCAATCCCTCTATCCACCCATCCATCTACCCCTCCCTCCCTCCATCCATCCATCCATCCATACACCAATTCACCCATCCACCAATCCCTCTATCCACCCATTCATCCACCCCTCTCTCCATCCATCCATCCACCAATCTACCCATTCACCCAACCATCAAGTTACGTTTTTTTTTTTTTTTACTTGGTGTTACTTTGTACTAATTAACATTTTCACATCTTTAAGAGAACTGCCTTCAAGAACATTGATGTTTGAAGAACACTGGGGCCCCATCGGCCTTTGTTATAAAACAAACAATCAAAAAATCAGACATTTTCAAAATGTTCTCAACACTCTATACATTTTTGTCTCTCTCAAGTGTGCATAACTTAAAGCAGTGATCTGCCACAGTGTAGCAAAGTTGCCAGCGTTTGACATTTGTTCCGTTGTAAGTGCTGAGTGTGCAAAACGCTAAACCCTCACTTGGCTCTGCCGCACTCAGGGGACCCATTCAGTTTGAGAGAATGACCGTAGCATGTTGAAGTTGTCCGTGTATGTGTGTTTGCTCGAGTGCCGTCCAGTGTGTTTGTGTGTGAGGAAACTCGTGGTCAGGCTCTGTGATTGTGCTCTCTGTGTAACCCGGCACGGCCCGGCCCTCTGGGACCGCTGCTCATTACAAAAGGCCAGCATGGGAAATGCCAACCCCGCTCCTTCTCCTCCTCTCTCTCTTTCTGAACATTCTTAAGTCCTTGTGTCAGATATTAAGCAGCCCCCTCCTAATCCTCTTTTTCACCCTACATCTATTTCACACACCCTCCACCTCTCTCTCTCTCTTGCCTCTCTCAGTGTTTATACACGAAGACCTGACTTCCTAACAAGGCAAGCCCACGGACAGTCCCCACAATGCACTCACACCCAATATGGTAGTCCTGATCTTTTATTCAGAGCTAGTGTGCGCAGAAACGTGCTGGGAAGCCCACATGGGGCACGTTTGTGCGTCTGTTGTGAAAAGAAAAATGACTGACAGTAATAGATGTGGAAAAACATATTAAAACAATCGCACAACTGTGAAGAAACATGATATACTTTGAAACAGTTTTTAATCATAAATCAATGTAAAATCTGTCTCTTTGAAATCAAATAATTACAAAAATGGAAAGTGCAAGTACAAATCTAAAGTGGAAACACTTGCTGCAATAATCTTTGTTTTAATAATAATAATAATAATAAAAATAAAAATAAATTAATAAAAAAAAATATATATATATAGCTTTTTCAGTGTGTTGGTATAGAAGTGTAAAGTATAATATTTTATACACACTCAAAATAGTGTAAAAAAAAAGTAAGTACAAAAAAATGCTATTCTAGTCTTTCTACGTCAAAATGTAAATACGTGACGTTTTGAATTATTTATGAAATGTACTAGCAATGACTTTCTAAAGATATCTGAATACTTTGGAATATCTCAGTGTCCATATCTTTTGGTTTTTATGCTTATTTATTTATGCATTTTACTTATACACCATTGGTGGCTTTTATTATATCATCATGCCACTCATGGCGGTGCATTACAAATGAACACCTCTTACACATGCAGAATCACTGTAAAGATTGGCCCCTTTTTGCTTTTTTACTTGGTTTTACAGGTACAGTGCACTGGAGCAATCCTGGGTTAAGTGCTTTGCTCTCAATGGTGGCAGCTCATGAATCACCTTTTTCTGAGGTATATATTCCTGTAGCTCTGTAACTATTAGAGCAAGGCACTAACGATGCCAAGGTCGTGGGTTCGATTCCCAAGGAACACGCAACCTGACAAAGTGATGAATGCGCACCTTGCGAGTCACTTTAGAAAAAAGCGTCTTCCAAATGCGTAACCTGCAACCTTTTTGCATAGCTAGTCCAGATTTTCAACCACTAAGCCACACCAGAATGAAACACTCATCAGTTCTTTAAACCGTCTCACATCCGACACACTCCCTAACAGGAGGATCGCATGCTAATGAAAATATTCTGAAATGAAAAAGCCAATAACTATGTGGACCTGAAGCCAAAATACAGTCTTATTTTTCTGCGACCCCTGAAAGGCTCCCATGGTCAGTTTTACCCTATTGAGACATTCACCACTTTTCTCAAAGACTAAACCAATGAGTTAACAAAAATAAACACTGCAGATATAACGTATGCACAGAAAAATGTGAACCAAGACAGGAAAAAGGCAACATTACATAAGGTACAGTCTTCTCCAGAATAAGCACATATTTTTAAACTCTTTGAAATTCTGGATTTTCCCAAAGCACTTTAGATTCTCACTCTCATCTGAGATTGAAAGAATTTGTTATTAGTAGTAGCCTCCAGTTCTGTGTTTTCATGCTGTGACCTGGATTTCAAAACAGGGTAATACAGGGTTGAGGAGGAAGATGGGTTCTATTCTTAAACCTAGTAAGCTGCCTACATAGGGAACATTATGAGGCCATACAGGCATGTTCCCCAGACTGCCTTGCTTGTATTACTCACTTTAGAAGCTATGCAGCAAGATTGGACTGTTTGATGTCTTGTACGGTTTTGCTGCTCAAATATTTGAATAACACAAAAATATTAATTAAGAAAACAACATTTTTGTTCCAATAATATCTTCATGTCTGTCTTGTTCTGCAGAATATCTGACCCCCGACCCCATCTTTAGATCAACAGAAATTTGAGTTGCAAAATTGCGTAAGACAGTGCATGAATATGCATCGATAACGATTTTAGTTGCAGTGATTTTTAATTGCAGTTCAGATATTTAAAGGATTTTAATTGTTTTAACATCATAAACCAAAACCCTTTAAGGTTATCTCGCAATTCTGACTTATTTTTTTTAATTGTCAGAATTGAAAGTCTTGCATGTTTACGCTGTTTAAATTGAAAATGTCTTGCTCTGAAATGTCAGTGTCATTGTTCTTTGTCAAGATGGACACCTGTAATGTTTTCTTCTAAAGGCATTTTTTAAAGGTTGCTTAAATATCTTAATTTAACTAAGGCAGAGTCCTGGCTTAAGCTAAGTCTATTTGTGAAACCGAGCCTTTATCTCACAATTCTGATTTTCTCTGACTGACAGAAACAACTTTTTTTGTTTGTTGTTTTGCACTGTGTGAGGACAAATCAGACTACAGCAATGTAACTTCTCATTCCCTATGTAGAGAGTATGCTACAAGACAGCTCACCATGTAGTTGTCTGCCTGCCATTAGAGTAGTCTGAGGAAGATTAGGTGTGCCTTTGGAGATATTTCATCACCTCAGTGACTAAAAAAACCCTGGTTGTGTGTAGACCCTCTGTTGTTGAGGCTCCGCCCCTCTCTGTGGTATGGCAGGTCAGACGTGGAGAACAGACTGTGCTCTGTGTAAGAAGAGCAGGAGCGTTTGGGCCACTGTTTGCTGAAGTGTGCTGTACCTGTATGAGGTGGATTGGAATAGGGTGGGATAGGAGGTTCTTTATGTGCTCTGGGCCCACAGATACTCTGTGAATCTCTAAAACCGTTTTAACTGGATCTGTTTTCTAAATGACGTTTGAGTAACAAACATTTAATTGAGTACAGATTTATTTTCATTTAAACAAATACCGATTGATTTCGAATATACTGCTAAAGTGCAAATGTAAATTGTCTTGATGTGGGTCATCTGAATGTAATTCATTCTTACTTTCCATTTATTTTATAACTGAATGCTTATTTTACTTCAATTCTATCCATACAAATACTTTTTAAAGATGACTTATTGCATTTTATTTTTTATTATTCTTTTAAATTACATTTTTTATTTTATTTTAAATTTAGGTTATATGCCATCAGCTAGTTCCCAAACCGTCAAGATCCAAATAATATAGACAGAAGATAATTGGTTCTGTAATTTACCCAAATTGGGTAATAAAATCAGGATCTGAAATGTTTTCTAACCTTCTGAGGAAAAACACATTTGATTTTGTCTGATAAATTGTCAGAGTGTGAATTTAGCAAGCTAAAGTTTACATAACAGTGAATTATCATGAGATCTGACAATACAAGACCACAATGTTAACAGTTGAGTGTACTAGATTGATTATTGCAAATATTTGCTGAAGAATTGCTCTGTCTCATCCAGTTTTCTTCACTGGTGGTCTACGACTCTGTCCAGAAATGATCATATAAACAGAAAAACTGGTTTTGCCAACTTTTTTTGTTGTGTCCAGCAGGTTTACATCAGTCATAAACGTCTGAAAGCTTTTCCTCCATTTCACATGAATCACAGATGATGTTCATTGAAAACCCGTAATGATCAACCACTAATCTGAATGATCTTGTGGGCAACACTTCCTCTTTAATATCTAGGGTTGTTGTGGCCACGCCTGAGCTCAACCACTGTGGCGAACATGTGAAGGGTGCTGCGTAATGTCAAGTGTCTAATGGCAAATGTTATTTGTCACAAGTTCTGCAGTACAAAAAGATGAGGAGGAATGTTATTCTGGAACTTACAGAATAAAATATATTTACAATATTTAAAAAGTATTGTATTAGATTTTTATTTTTTTGGTAGAAGAAAGTCCACAATTTACTTAAATGCTACTTACACCCCTAAGTATCAGTTAACAATGTTTTTTTTTAATGCACAATTGAATTTTTAAAGGAAAAAATAATGGGTTGTTGTTTTTCTTTGCAGTTTGCCGGTTAGCCTGCCACAGGAAGTGTGAGGTTAAGGTAAGCAACAAAGCATGCTTGATTTGTCATGTTAGACACTCAAAAAACGTTTTTTTGACAGATTTTGCTTAAAAATAAATGTCTGCAACACTGAAATTGTGTTGTTAGAGACTAAGAACAGGTTGTGAGCCTTCAGAACTTCCCTAAATGGTTGTGTCTGCTTGTACAGGTTAGGCTCCTTTTGTCAAATCCACCATCACATTTCTGTCTGGAAACCAAACAAAGCTTATCACAAAAGACATTTTTTTCCTTGATAGTAGCCCCTCTGGTAGAGGAAGGGTATCGGCGTACTCTAAAAAAAACAACAACAACTGCATGCTGTCCCAGGACATGTTTGGCTTGGCAGACTCGTTCCTTGTTCTAAAATACCCTCCCCAAAATTAATCTCCTCAACCTTTCCTGGATGATAGTCCTGTTTTGAATGGTGTTTTAAGAGTGAAAAAAAGGTACTCTTTTTAAGAACTGTTCACTGAAAGATTCTTTAGAGATCCAAAAATGGTTCTTCTACTGTATGGCATCGCTGTAAAAACGAAACACTTCTGGAACGATTATGCTTAAGAGGTGCCTTAAAATGCAGCCTATTTAGGCAGCTCAATAGGTTTTGGAACAGAGCCGCTGATTACTCCTCTCCATCATCTCTGAGCTCCATGTGGCAGCTATTATTGTGTATATTGGTAATGTGTATTTGTGTCGGGCAGCTAGTCCTACCTACTGCTGTGCGACTTTTTTGCACCCACAGGAAATTCCAGAGGTGCGAAGGGGTGCGTGTTTTTTTTTTTTTTTGAGGTCTGAGTTTGAGATCTGTGTATACAGCCGTTCAGCAACACTTGAGCATTTGGGGGGACTTGCATGGATGTGTTCTTTTTGAGATAATCGAGGAAAAAAAATGAAAAATACAAAAGGACGGGGCTTTTTGTTTGATAGATTACGTCTGATTTGGGAGGACAGCTATGACACCCTGAAGCTCCCTTGATTAAACTGCGATTAAGGCTCAAAAAATGCCCCAGATCTGTTTAAAGACATGTAACAACTTCCCTCGCCAGAATCACTGAGGAATTTCCGACCAAATCATCCAAGAATGGATGCAATTCGTTTCCTGTCATTAGATAAAAGATGAAAATGACAATGAGTGATGCTGAGCTGGCCTTTGGATTACTCCTGATTTTATTACAGGAATTACTTAAAAGCTGTATGAAGTGCAAAAAGGACCCTGCAAAGTAAAGAAGCCAATCTTCTGTAACTGTAAATAAAAAGTTTTATTTTTATTTTATTTTATATTTTATATTTTATATTTTATTTTATTTTATTTTATTTTATGTTATTTTATTTTATTTTATTTTATTTTATTTTATTTTATTTTATTTTATTTTATTTTATTTTAAAGATTGATTACATTGTTGCATTGTTGTATTGACACTTTTTAATGGTGGGCACATCCGGCCTAAAATCAAAAATCTAGTGGTCCGTTTTAAAATAGCGCACATTCTGCTTCACTCCGGATTCTGTTTTGGAGGAAGAAAATGTCAGTGTTGTAGCACGGTACCTCGGAGTGACATTTGGTTCATCCATACCCTGCTATTTGTGGCCTGAAATGTCGTTTTTCCTCTGTTAGTCATATGAGTGGTGCTAACTCACTGTTTCTCTTGCACACACCCTTTCTTTCCTACAAAAACGGCCATGTTATGTTCAAAAATACTTTTCAGAACCCCGGATATGTTTTAATGAAAGTATTAAAGTAAAATAAATCAAAACATAATGTTTGCGACAACCTATGACCTCTTGCAGGGGTCACATACAGGCATGTATGAGATCCCTGCTGCCTCAGGTGAAGAAGGAAACTCTGCTCAAGTTTAAAGAAATACTTCAGGGTCAATAGCGGCACAGGGTTAAGGAAAGGAGCGTGAAGGGGAGGGGATGGGAGATGGGATGGGATGAAATGGGATGGGAGGAGGAGGGGTGGAGGTGGAATTCTGTGGTTGGTGTACTAAACTCTCATTCCTCTGTAGCTCTCAGGCAACACATGGCAAGCATGACTGACCCCAGAACAGAACTTCAAGCAGAACAAAACACTGTAAGGTTAAACAGCATGAACTCTTAAACAAAACCCACTCTCTCTTGATGGGTGGTCAGACAGGCATAAATTTATTTAGTGATATAATTTAATGATGATACAGGATTTTATTGTTTACAATAATTTGCAAAAAAAAAAAAAAAAAAGCTAAAATAATTAATATTAATTGATATTTGGTCAACATGCTCAGACTGAACACAATATTTAGTTTAAAAATTAATGCAATTAAATAATCCTTAATTTTGAGATTTTTTATTGATAATATAAATTAAAATTATTAGTATAAATGTTTTTAACACACACACACACACCCATTAGTACTGTTATATGTGTATATATATATATATATATATATATTTGCATATTGTACTGCAACTTGAAATGTGAAATACAACCTAGTTGACATAACAATACATTTATATGATTATACAGATATACAAAAATATGATCTTTGATGTTTTAGAGGCTAAAAGAAAGAAACCCCACTTTATTTAAATATATATTTTTTTATTATAATTTGGACAAATCATTAAAAATCATTGATAAAAGAGATTAGATACCAGATAGACTGCTAATCACACACACACACACACACACACACAAAAAGCTGTGGAATTTTCGATGGACCTGTATCATATGCTCATTTCAGTTGAAATGATTACAACTGTGCATTTTATTCATAACCAGATCACATTTTCAACAGATTTGTTGGTATCTGGGTGTGTGGCATTAGGCATTATCACTTAGTATGCAAATATGCGGGCATATTTAAAAGTTTAAAGGGGTAACAAAAAAATGAAAACCTCCACGCAAACATGCGCTTTTCTTTTTCATATGCTTTGTTTTTGCTGCGTTACATATCTGGATGCGTGGCGACCGTGGACTGCGCCTCACTGTAACAACTTTTCGTGGTATTTTCCTCCCAGTTGAGGAGAGTTTCTATAGAGACGCCTCATGTTGCTGGTGTGACGGTTCCTGCTCCGGTGGAAAGTAACCAATGAGCGGCAGGAGAGCGGGTGTCTGGTTACTCCCTCTCTCCAGCGAGCAGGAGGGCTCGCAGACGCAGAGAGAGATCTAAACCTCTCGGGCTGGAAGGGTGACTCGGCTTCCCAAAGGAACCAAAGACGCGCTGCCCGTTTTCAGCCGCGTTAAAGATCATCTCACTTTACCCGCAGGGTGCACGTTTTTACGCATTATCCTTTAAGGAGAATCCAAGAAGTGCAGTTTACGTTTTTTTTTTTAAATGGAGATCATGGACCTTACGGTCGAAGTAGTTCTTATGAAGTAAAACCTGTTGCCAGTTCGACCCGAGCTGGTTTTCCATTTCAGGTTTGCTGGTGGATGTGATGCTGGACTCTTGTTTGCGCACTGGCTGGTAGTTGGAGCGAAGTTTGAAGTTGTAGGCCACTTATTTGAGAGGTAAGTTTATGTTTTAACATCAATGCTTTCTCGAGTTTGATGCTGCTGCTTGCAAAGTTAACCAGCGTTTATATTGGTCTATAAACCGCGCAAGTAGCTTTGCGCTGGCCATGAGGCATCAGGCTTTGGATTAAGAGAGCTTTATGTGTGTATTCGAGCAAAAATTCGACTTTTATCACTACAGTCTACAGAAGATAGGCGTTTTGTAAAATGTAATCGCCGAAAAAGACAAATATGTTGCAGTGTTGGATGGCAGGGCGATATGGAAGTAACCGCAGGTGTTTAATTTGTATCTCCTGAAGGCCATTGGTATACTTGAGTGATAGTTTTGTGCCTTTTAACATTAATTTTTTGTCAGTAATATTAAAGTGAGGGACCTTTGTGTGTTTGTTTGGTAGAATTATCGAGGATATGTCGCTGTTTTGGGTGCATGACCACCAAACCATCACGGGTCTAGTGTTATGGACATAACTTAGTCATTTCATAGGGATTTAAAAAAAAGTTAAAATAGAATGTGATCTTAACAAAGAAAATGCAAACACTAAAGTCCTATTATAAAAGGAATTTGATGACTATTATACATGCTTTAACGAGAGTTTCTAAATTGTGATGTCCAGGCCTAGTTTTAGTATTATAATGGATTATTACCTCACATATAAATCCCAATCTCAATAAAAATCACTTTTATCAAATCCGGCAATCACAAATGACCTGAAAGTAATGTAAAAAGTGTGATTTAAGTACCAAATTATCATCACAGACCATTACCAAGCTATGTTACCACTGCAGGACTTTTTAGAAGATTGTACTTTTTGTATCCTAATGACCACATCATCAGTTTGAGAAACCTCTCATCCTCCGATCCACTCCGGCTCGCCAAAGCTGTCATTTGAGAGCTGAAACTTGTCATTTTTAGTCTGTTTATATCTCATGATGCCACTCCTGATCTAATGGCAGGAGAAACCGTCTCATCCAGCGTAAACATGAGCAGTTCTTATGAAATAGCACAGTGTGGTTTGCAGTTCACAGAATTCGCAGTAAAAGAGAAGCTTCTTGCTCAGAGGAATGTTCCTGACAGTGAGGGTGTCTGATTCATCCAGCCATAGTTATAGGGGCCAATGCGAGTTCTTGTTTTCTTTTGTACGGTGGTCCGAAGGTTTGTTTTATCCTCCACGCCGGGCTCAATGGATCTTTTGTTTTAGGTCTCCATTGCAGTTCATGCAGTTCGGGCGCTGCTTACATCTGGGTAATCTTGCCTACAGAAATGTCTCAAAGTCTTTCCATTTTTTGACTGAAATTGGATGGATGTGAAAGTAGGCCTACGTCCAGTTCATGAGGTCACCTCTGGCTGTCTGAATCCAGCTGCTATGTATTTTGGTGAGCTATGAGTCTGTCAGATGGATTATGGTGCTTATTATGTGATGTAACAGCCATTTGGATGGTGCATTTGACAGGTGACTTGAGGGTAAGAAGGGGCGCGAGTGCTGGTTCGCTTGCTTGTAATGGTTTGTGTAAATGTTTATTCAGTTCCTAACATTTAGTAGAACGGGAAGCTTCTGCAGGCGACTCTGAGAAAGTGTCACAACAAGCTCGGGTAGCATCTGGTTTCACAAAAAGAATAACAAAAGTAATTTTAAGTATCTTCGTGTCCACTGGTTTTTCCACTCGGGTTCTAAGTAGATTTTTCTCGCTAGATTGCGAAACGAGTCAAACGGAAGTCTCAGTTTTGATGGCTGCCTGGATCAAACCCCACCCTCACACCTTTGATGCTAATTCTGCTCCTTCAGCGTGTTATTTTGTTCTGGCCTGTCTCCACTGAGGAAATTCCATCTCTGCTGAACCGCAGTTCAGTGTGCTTTTACACGCCAGGTTTTTAGTTCGGCTGAATTCAGTCATCTATGTGAGGTGTTTTTTTCTGAACACCACTTTAGAAAGTGCGTTTGCAATCGCTTTTGTGCTTATTCTGAGAAAGTGCATTTAAAAGCATTTTCATCTTTATGTTCTACCGACATGTTTGGCTTTCTGTTCTGAGTCAGCGCTTCCTGATACGTATTTTTAATGATGTCTTGGAATAGATGGACTCTTGAGCACAGAAATAAATGTTTTATAGAACGATGCAAAAGTTTGGGGTTGGTATTTATTTATTTATATTTTTTGAAAGAAAGAAACGACTTTTTTTATTTAATAAGGATGCATTCAATTGATGAAAATTGAGATTTGATTGACAAGATTTACATTTCAAATAGGCCTATATGCTGGACAACTGTTTTCAGTGTTGCTAATAATATCAGATGTTTCTTGAGCAACACATCAGAATAATTTGGAAGTATCATGTGATGCTCAATATTCAGTTTTGCATCAAAAGAATAAATTGCGTATTGCAATACATTCAAGTGGAAAATTGCTATTCTAAATTGTAATAATATTTTACAATATGGCTGTTTTAGTGTATTTTTTTAATCCGTTAAATGCAGCCTTTGTATTAGTAAGCATAGGGCACTCCTTTTTTAATTTTTTTTTTATATATTTCATTTTGACACCAATAACTAGACTTGTGTTAACATGCAAAGGTGATGTTGTGCTTGCCATTTTCTTGTGTTACAGTAAACGATGCATGCTAAGCAAGCTTTAAAATAAGTTTTGGGATCCAGCTTTTTTTTTCTCTCCTGGATGTTTCACATATTTTGGGTTTTTCCAGGATGGAAACTTATTGAAAGCTGGTATAAAGTGCATCCTACCAGTATATTCAAGTAAAACTGGGCTCTTGTCCCGGGCAGTGTATAGTACCTTTGGCCTAGGCTCAACACATGGCGGACATCAGTGCATCTGACCCAGAGAAGCAACCGCGAGTGGGCAGTTTTATCCTGGAGGCCTCCAGAAGTCTACTTTAGAGGCTTAATTACCGATCACACCATTGGGAGAAGAAAAAAGGCTGTAGAAACCACCCACCCACACTGATCTGGGATCAGAGCCGCCCTATGTGAATTGCAGACTCTAACATTATGAAATGTATTGCAGAACTGACATAAAATCAGAATTAAAGGGAGGATCTGGCAAACACTGAATGTAGAAATGGTTTTGGCATTGAAATAAAATGGGAAGGGTGGAAGTATTAAATGCATACTATATTTTTGCAATGATTTTGCTACTTATGCTAGTGATTTTAAACTTCTTTAGTCATTGAGTTGCCTGAAATCGGTCATTAGATTAGTCTCCTAATGATACAGCATCTTGGTTTTGAAGTTGGATTTAACAGCATTCGTTCAGAACAGGAATGGAGAAAGAAAATGAAACCAATATAATTTATTGTATTTATTACATTACAGACATTTATATATATATATATAGGCCAAAGGCTCGCGCACCTCTCTCATTTGGTACAAATCCAAATGTGTTCATTTGTTTGCTTGCATTATGTAAGTTGATGCAAATACTGTAAGAAGATGCATGTTTTAGATAATAAAAAACGTGACTTATTATTATTTTTTTTAAGTCATTTTATTCATTATTTTATTAATTGTTTCCCTAAATTAAACATTAAAAATACTGGTGACGCTTATGAAGGAAAGAAAAAGAGAAAAGGAACCAGTTGGTGTAATTCTGGTCTACTGTTCTCATCTACCTTTAGATCAGCATGTTGGCAAAGACTTTGGTGCAAAATGATTGTTGACTTTTTAAAGAAATGCTTCTCAGTTTTGCTCATATTCCAGAGTTTAGTTTTGAAATCAAGCAGCAGCACAATACATGTTTAATTCTTCAGAGAAAAAAAAATATGTAGTTGCATAGGCCTTATAATAACTAATGATATGTTAAAATTTTTAATATATATAAAAATAAAAAATATATGTGTAAATTATATAAAATTGTTTATGCTGTTGTATATTATATATCTGTGTAATCTAAAAAAAGATTTATAGTATTTAAATAAATATTGTGATAATTATATAAATGTCTATTTGTTATATTTTATAATATAATGTATTAACAATTAATATTTTCTATTTATCATCTGTATGTTTATGAGGTTTATCAGTTAAGCTTTAATTTATTCTGAAGCATTGGTTTAACTGAATTTACAGTGTTGATATCAGCAAAATTAGCATTTTATTCTATTATTATTATTATTATTAATGGGATTTTTTTATGTGATGATTTAGATTTTTGGCATCATTTGAAACCCATCATTGACCCACAAGTTGAAAGCTACTGTTTTAAAGCTGAAATGTGAAGAATTGAACTGAAGGAAGCAAGTTTTTGGGTCTCAGTGATCTGTGTACAAGGCAGTCCTGGCTCTAAAGTTTTCCCTATTTTAACAGAGATTGAGTAAGAGAGAAAGAGAGAGGTAGCAAAGGATCCAGCAAAGGATTCTGGGAGTTTGGGGGTTTTTTTTTTTTTTTTGCTTTCTTCTGGCGAAAGCATCTCTGAGGAAGATTTTCGTCTCCGTTTACTGGCATCAGACTGTTTTTAGAATTACAAATGATTCAACCGGGTCCAACCACAGATTAATGTTATGAGAAAATGAAACATCCTCTCTATCCGGCTTTGCTGTTCTGTTGGAAACTGTTAGCCCATGCTTCTGTTTTTATTTGACTGCTTCTAGAGTTTTATTCTTGAATCTGCGTTCTGCCAAGTTCTGCAACAAAATGGAAAATACTGAGATGATGACTCCCATCTCAGGCATTTATGGGAAAAACAGAATACCTGTATCATCTGGAAGATGACTTAAGTGCCCTTCTTCTGTCTCATTAAGCCTCGGTCTCTGAGCGCTCTGATCTGTGGGTGGGTGTGCGAGACCAGGGAAGTCTCCTCCGGGTGAAGGGTTTCGCCCAGGTCAAATATCACGTTTCAAAGATGAATCCCTGTAAAATCCTGGTTACTCTGACCAGGAAAACCCTGACCACACTCATTGTTTGTGTTTCCTCAGCTTGCTCGGCACTCTGGGAATAACTTGGCATGAATCTAGTATCCATTGCAGCTCTTCTTTCAGTACTGTGTAGTTCAAGGGCTTTATGTTTCCTCATTGGTGCGGCTTATGAGCAGCTTAATATGTAAACAGCAACATTTACATAGCAATTATAATTCTAATTCTCTATGATGGGATGCAGGAGTATTATAGTTATCTGAAACAGGGAAATTAATGTTTTGTTGCTTAAACATGAACTGAAATAAAATGTAGTTGTTTTTTTTTGAAGTACTAAAATAACTAGTGCTGTCAAACGATTAATTGCAATCATCTGCATCCAAAATACATTTTTGTTTACATAATATATGTGTGTTTGTGTGTGTGCTTATATATTCTTTTATAATTTTTATGTATATATATAAAGACACTCATTCCGTATATATTTTACATAATTATATTTAAAATATAGTAACAAATTTTTTTAATTATATACGTGTGTATTTAGAAATGCGTAATGTATGCAGTACACACATACATAAACACACTTTATGTAAACAAAAACTTTTATTTTAAATGCAATTGATCGCAATCCTAACCTTAACATTACAAAATAATAAAAAAGTGAATAAAAACAATTAAAAGAAAATTACTAAAATATTAAACAAATTAAAATGTAACAAAAAATATATAAAAAAATTTAGTTTAAAATTTTAATTAGGTCGAAATAACATTGGTGTAATGCGAGTCATTTTATATGCGAATTATTGTTTGTTTATTTTAAGGGATTATTTACACTAACTCTTAAAGGTGCAGTAGCAACGTATGATTGCGACTGTTTTTGGTATAAGAAAACCTGACCAAAGGTAATAATGGACATGAGGGAAACATGTTTAAAATGAAGCTTAGTATTACAGAAGTAAGTTGAGGTTGTGTTTGTGTGTCAAGCACTGTAAAAACAGGCTTTTCTTCCTTCTCTAGAAACATTTTCCCCAGACGTGCAAGATTTCTTCTTAAAGTGATTACATACCGCATAACCCAAATTCCCCCTGCAGTCTGAAGCGGTTCTGTGCTGCTTAATGCTTTTTAACATGTTTGAAAATAAATGTCATCACGCATAATGACTGTGAAAAGAAACATAACTGAAATTTGCATAGTGAAATAAACAAACAATCGGATATGAGAGCTCCCGGGATTGTTGTGAAGGTCTAACATATGCTATGTTGGGAATGAAGTGCGAGCGTACTGCATACTGTGTGGTACAGTATATACTGGATCCTGCATATGGTTCACACATGACTAAGTTGCATGCATAATTTAACACACACAATAAATATAGTTATATTGCATTCTAATTTTGGGAGCTGGAGTCAAACTGCAGCTAATAGTGCCTTTAAGTATTTGTCAGACATTAAAGGGATATTCTGCATTGTGTAAAAATGCTGAATTTTTATAGTGTTCTTTTTTTCTTTTTTTGCATTAGCATTGTGTCATTCATCAATTCAAGTCATCAAAACTAAAAGCTAAATTCTTTTCTAAGAAAAAAAGGGACAAATGGAAGTTCTTTTTTGTGGTAATCCACATTAAGTGTTGTCTATTAAGCTGAACATGTAATAAACCAGGAGCATTTCTTTAAAGTGAGATCAAATTCCTTGTCATGTGAGAATTCAATGCAAACTGAAAATTTGCATGTTGTGTAAAGTACTCAGTAGAGCTTGGGTAGTTTCCTATTCTGAATTGAATGCGTTTGGGTGAAACGTTTTATCCAGCGTGACTGTTTTTGCATTTGATCAGTCCATGCATTCCCTGGGAATCGAACCCATGACCTTGGCTTTGCTGTGCTGGACTGAATATAGCCCATATTCTCACACTTGTCCTGTCCTGTTCCCCTGTGTCTGAGTGTACTGGTGGGAATCACCCGGTGCTCCACAGCACCCTGAGAGACGGGACAAACATTCCACTCGCTGCCTGTGCTGGAATAACAAAAGATGAGGAAAACAATCTGCATACGACAGCCCCCACAGTAAGGGGGCTAATGAGGCGTACGGGAGGGGTCTGGACTGAGCTCACTTTCCTCTACTTGTATCCTTCTTTCAGAGAGTCTCTCATCCCCAGTGAGCATTCCTGCATAAATATGCGCTTATCTGTGGCACTTTCACTCTTATGTGGAATGACCTGCTCTCACTGCTTGGGGCCTTGAGTATACTAGATGGAAGCTGATTGCCGCGTCTTTATTTTAGTGCATTCTTGATGGGCTTTGGTTGCTGAAAAATGAGATTTAGTCCTTTTAAAAATAATCGCTGCTTTCAAATTCTAAAAGCAGTCTCCCTTAATTGTGGTTTTTGTGGTCACATTATATATATATATATATATATATACGTGTGTGTGTGTGTGTGTTTATATATATATATATATATATATATATATATACACACATACATACATACATATATATTTAATATTCTAACTTTAAAGTAAAATAAAATAATTGATATAATTATAATTTAAACTTTATAATTAAATTACATACATTTTATATAATTAAAAATTTATAATTATTAATAAATTGTGTGAAACTTAAGAAATTATGATATCATAACAAAACTAAAGCATGATATCTCTCTCTCTCATTAAGTTTTATTCTAATTATACAATTACTATACTTATTGTACATTATATAAAAATATGTATATTAATGTATAAGTTTATATGAATATAATACCAATTTATATAATAATGTTTATTTTATATATATATATACTTTTTATGATTCAATTATATTCATTCATAAAAATAAAAAAAGTAAAATATTTCTATGAAATTATTCGGAAAAAAAATTTTTTTTGTTTAGAAATGTATAAATACATGGATAAATGTATACTTAAGATATTTATGATCCCCAGACTTGACAGGAGACTATAACAAAAGTCACAAATGTGCCCTCTAATGTGCCACGTGCTAACTAAAAAGTCTGACTCCACAGTTCAATTGAAGTGTAACACAAGTATTTAGGTAGCCCCATGTAATGCCCGCTCAAAAGTAATCCTTTAAACCCCGAGCTTCCCCTGTCTCTCTTGCCTCACAGCATGCTGGGATTTCCAGGGGTTTATGGCTCTTTGTAACTACAGCTGTGGCAGCAATGCAGAGGTTTGGGCATAATAACGAACAATTTCACTGCTAGGAGTGTAACTGACCCCACCCTGACAATTAGACCTGACGGGACACGAAGTGCTTCACTTTTTGTTTTGTGATGACGTAATAGCGAATGTTGGACAGCTTGAATCAGCTGGACAGTTTCACCAGTGTTTTGTTTTTCGGGGTTGTGTCGAAAATGAAATTAACCACAGGTTTCTCCTCACCTAAGTTGTGTGGTATTCTGTGGATATCTTCCTGTGAAAAACACATGATTCAGCCTCCTGAGGTCAACAACATGACATTATGCAAGCTTCAGGAGAGAGGATGAATGAACGTCTCTTCCTGGAAGAGCACATTCACAAAAGCATGATGCTTAGATTCTGTTTCTGCATTAATTTCTGTTTTTATATTTGAAGTTTAACATTTCTGCGGGACCCTATGTATATATTATATGTATATTATATGTACTAGGGATTTATAGCTTACTTAAGTCTTGATGAATAAAAAACTACACACATGCATAAAGTCCTAGTGAAACGAATCTATATGTAACAAGCGGTTAAATCCTGTGATGAGACATGATTGCTTTGTATAATGTCTCGTGTTTAAACTATAGATAAATGGGTTAGGAATGACATGAGTATGAATAAATGACAGAATTTTCATTTTGTGCAAAATATAAGCATGAATTTAAAATTAAGCCTATAACTTATTTTAAATCAGAGTTAGAGACACATTTGAACGCATTGGATTCATGCGGTCACGCCCCATTTTAAAACAAACCAATTATAACTAACCAAAGGACAAAATAACAAATAATTGATCATGGGAGTCCACAGATTATTACAGCAGTGGTTTGATCGAGATTGAGCGACTAGTTCGCAAAAGTAGGTTTTTAACATATTTGAGAATAATTAATAACAATAATTACAGAGCCAAAAAATTTGTTAGCGCCCACTAGTGTATTTAAAATATTCACAAACTTGTTAACCATGTTATGAACAATATGATAGTAAGTGGCCGGAGAACTGGGTGAAGAACTTCAGAACTTTATAGTTACTTACAGTTTGTGTATCTGATATGAATAAAACACATCGGCAAACGAAATTTGAATGGATTGGTATTATTGCGTACATAGATATTTGTGTGTAATTTACAAGCTCTAAATGTATTGTTTTACTAGTACATATGTGTATTTGAAATTCTGAAACATAAAATATACATTATGTGGTTAAGAACACTATGTCTTGACCTTCTGCAGAATTTCAAATCTTCCAAGATGTATGGAATGTCCTGCATGTATGTAGTATGCACAGTGATAATGATTGAAAGAATTACATGGCTGTGTTTTGTGACTCCACAGGCAGCATGCATGTGTCTCTGGCTGAGGCGCTGGAGGTGAGAGGAGGGCCGCTACAGGAAGAGGAGGTCTGGGCCGTCCTGAACCAGAGCGCAGAGAGTCTGCATGAACTCCTCCGCAGAGGTAAGTCGCCAGTCGCAGTGCACTGATAGCTCCCACATCTCTCAAGAGTTCCCAGCCACGCTGGCTCAGAACAAGAGGCCTTTGGATGGCTGAGGCAATCAGAGACCTTGGATAGCAGTCTGATATCTTTGGAGTGCAGAAGAACATTTGTTGATAAAACATTTCCAAAGTATTTAGAGATCTGTTCCAAATAAGCAGAGTTTTTGTAAATGAAACTGACTATCCGGCTTCGTTTGGTTACAGTGTAAGCCCTAAAGGTTACTTAAATGTGGTGTAAATGCTAGTCATCCAAAACTGAAGGAGTTTGAGGCTGAAGTTACTGAAATATTTGTAACAATTAAATAATATTTATTCTTAATAATACAAAAAAAAAACAATTTAAAACATTTAACATCAGTGAGTTGTAATTGTGAGTGGAGTTTTTTTAGTGTTAGTAATGAAACCATTATCTATGAGGAACCTGGTAGTTTCTGTTGCCAAGTAACATGCAGCGACTGCTGATGTATTGTGAATATGCTGGAAAATCTGACCTTGTGTGTTCCAAACCACTAGTGCGGTGCCATTCAGAATGTTTTTTTTGTCTTGCAGAGTATTTTTCTTAATAGTTTGTGGAATTGTGAAGATTTACATTCTATTTTATCCATTATTATCGGAGTGATCTATTCAAAGGACGTCTCGCTGGCTCTGCTTTTCGGTTCCTTTTTAATTTCTCTAATACTTTCCGCTCTCTTTCAGTCAGAGCTTTTTCTCGTTCACCTGGTTTCTCTGGTTGGATCAGCCAGTAGCATTTTTGTTTTTCTTCAGCTTGAATTTTTGTAGTTCTTTCATGATTGTATTCCTCCTTGCCATTAAAGCTTGTTAAATGTACAAAATGTGCCAGTTTGACATTTCAGAGGGTAACCAGTATTGCTTTCGTTTGTGCTCTACAGTTATAGCTTATTGACTTTCAGTCGGAATTTCAATAATGTCATGCTCTAACCTTGTGTTTGTGTGACAAATATACAAATTTGCCATAAATTCCACCGAAACACCTATTATACTGCATATTACATAATAGTATATGTACACTAAAAACACTAGCAACTGCATAGAAATGCCCTAACACAAGAAGAACAAACAAAAAAACTTAGCATCTACAAATGCTGTAAAATTCTCTGAAGAGCGTATGAATTACATTGCAGTATTCTAAAGGAACACTTTGGCAGCCACATAGCGATGGGCTAAAAAAACATCTCATCAACCATGTAGCAACGCGCTAATTCCCTCAGGATACCTTAGCAACTTAGCACCAGCATAACATAGTGCTAAAAACTAAGAATACCACATAGCAATTTGCTAAAAACAATAAACACACTTTATGAGCCTAGTAAGGTGTTACATACAAAGAACACTATAGTAACCTGGCTAGCAGCTTGCTAAGAACTGTTGAAACTGCATGTGCTAAATGCTAACAATTGCATAATACTTTGCTAAACGCAATTAGCACAACTGCATAGCAATGTCTTAAACACAAAGAACACGTTAGCAACATTGTTAGCAACTTGCTAAAAACAGTTGAGACACTAGATGGTGATGGGCTAAACTTTTTTAAAACAACTTCAGCAAGCGCATAAGAAAATTAAGAATCTAGCCATTGGTAGTCAGATCTTGTAATTGTAAGCTGGTTATTTGTCAAATGTTGCTGTAGGCCTAATTTTAAGGCTGTTATTTATTTTGAGTGACATTTCCGTGGCTGATACGTAGTTTTATTATAGCAATAGCCAGAGTAAGTTTGGCACTATGGTTGAAACCTTAGCTATCGTGGTGGTTTTTGAAAAGGAAGCTATAGCCTAACTGAAGTTATATTTTTCTTCATGTGAATTCCCTGTGACAAATAAAACGTTTTCCCTCAGACCTAAGTCGCACTTCCTATGAAGTTACCGCACAAAATGTCTTTAAATGTTGCTTTTGTTTAGTTTCTTACAAACCCCTGAAAGCCATTACAAGCCTCAGCTGTGACGTTATCAGTACATTCAGCAGGTTTCTTTTGTAAAGTGGTTATTCAGTCAGTATGTGCGCGTTTAGCATTGTCTTTCTTCAATTCACATCTGTTTAAGAGTGATTGGAATAAATCTCCGGCCTCCTCCAAAGCTGTCAGCGGACCAAAAATAGCCCTTATCAGTCGGATTCAAAGAAGTGAACCTGTGCAGAAAAGCTTTCTATCTTTGGGGGTAACACTTGGGTGAAATTTATGAGAAGGCTTACTCAGCCTTACGTCCGTCTGCTGCCTCTCTGAATGACTGTGTGGGCTAGTGTTGTGTGTCACCACAGCGAACAAAAGCCTCTTTATTGTCCCTCAACCCGGTTTCCTAAAGAGCAGTTTGGTGGGCAGATTTGCGGCGTTTGAGATGATGCCAGCACCCCTCAACCGATATCTGCTGCCGTTCGCGCACAGATCTTGAGACTCTTGACAAGTCTTTCTCACAGTCGGGGGACAATTCTCGTTCTGTCAGCATCGCAGATAGTCGTGGCCCCTCTTTATTTTGCAGACCTGGCCAGTAGCCAGTAGGGTTTGAAGCGCAATCAGGCCCCTTGTCTTCAGGGTCAAAGAGGACGATGATGATAAAGATGATGTAGCAGCTTCGGCATGCACTTGCAGAGGAACGAGGACTCTCCTCGTCTCACAGTAGCTTGTTATCTGGCCTTGAGTTGCTCCGGGTGAAAACTTGCTGGCAAAGGTCCCTCTTGACAAAGTTTGCAGAAATTCTGGGCCCTGGACAAGAGTCATGGGACGTGACTTGAGCAAGTCAGCAAAATGACTTAATTTATTTGGAAACCGTTAGTTGTGAGAAGTTCTGAGTTTGCTTTCCATAGCATGCTATTTTAATTTGAAGGTGATGGTTGTGCGTGTGTGTAAAATATGTAGCTATATTTTTAAAGGTGGTTTAGCATGATATTAATAACGCAAATGTTTTTCTACCGTTTCTTGCACTTTTAAAATGGATTTAATTATTTAGATCATTGGTTATGCAGTAATCGTGAGCATCTAAAATAAACAGATACTGACTAAATAAACAGACACCCAAGTCAGAACACATGTTTGATGCTGTATTTTCAATTTATCTTATGTAATAAGATGTGTTTGCTTATTGTTCATGGCATGAGTTCATAGATCTCATTTCATGTTGTTTCTCCTTCTTAGTAGAGTCTGTAATGCTATTTTTGGCTGTGACCTCATTGGGTCCGTGAATGGCAGAAGATGACCGGGCTGGTCTCTGATAGGACAGATAAAACCTTATCAGATAGGCCTGTTCTGGGATATTTCCAACTGTGCGTCAGCTTCCCTCCCATTAACAACTACTGTAGATGCCTCAGTTTTAGCAGGCCAACATCTCTGGCATTCATTCACTGCAACAAACTCTTACTAAAAGCCAAAGATTGGCCCTTTTACCTGTATAGGCTGACTGGGAAATTATTTTAATAGAGACGCAGAAGTAGCTACTGTGCTAGAGGCCAAACATGAGTGTGCACTGCTAGATTTTCACAAAGAGGTCCAAGCATGGTCAGACAGTTTCCACAGGAAACGTGTGTTTACTTTGGGAATTCCAGTGCTTTATAGCATCACTGCTTGAATTTCATTTTTTCATTATTTTAGATTAAACACTTTCTGACTTTTTAATAACATTTCTCCCATTCTGTTTTGTTACTCCTAACCCTAAATACAGTATTAGAGGATTCACTAATCCCGCCTACTGATATAAATGATACAAAAATAAATAAAAAAGACTTTCATTATTGTTTGAAAGTTTGTATTTGTTTTTTTTAATGTTTGAGGATTTCTTATACTCCCATAGGTAGCATTTATTTGATTAAAAATACAGTAAAAACTGTAATATTGTGAAATATTATTGTAGTTTAATATAGCTGTTTTCTATTTGAATATATTTGAAATGCAATTTTTTTCTTCTGAAGCGAGGCTGAATTTTCAGCATCATTACTCCAGGCTTTAGTATCACACGATCCTTTAGAAATCATTTGAATATGCTGATTCGCTGCTCACAAAACATTTATTTTTATTATCAATCTTGCAAACAGTTGTGCTGCTTAATATTTCGGTGAAAAAATGGTGATTAATTTTTTCCCCCAGGATTTTTTGAGATTGTCTTGTTTTTGGTCTTACATTACATGAAATAAGAAAAATAAGTTTTTTGAAAGCAGTTCCACTGATTCTTCGTCTGTAATAGATGAATTATTTCTGTACAGCTGTTCCATCCATAACTGCAGGGCTTTGTTTTGAACGGCAAAGGCTCCATTGTTTTACATCTGCAGCACAAAAGAAAAGGGGGAAAAAAAAACATCAAAAAGAAAAATATGCTGTCATACAGAATCATCTTTTTGAGAGAGATCCCAGGGGCCTCGTGTTTCAAGGATATTGTGCTCATTCACAGAATAATGTAGCTCTTTATTACACATGAAAAGAATTTGATTTCCACCAAATCCCCATAGTTCCTGAAACGTGTGTACAGTCAGATCGTGCTGTACTTATATCGAGGAAATGTTAGGCCAAGGCCATTATCTCCTTTAACTTGTCTAGTAACTTTCCCACGCTTTAGCATCAGAACTTGCAGTGTCTTGCAGAATTTCTTCTCTTCGCTTTACCAAACTGAGCCTAGCCGATATTGGAAACTTGGCTGCTTTTATTGCCACTTAAGTACTTGAATGCCAAAGGAACATTATTTCTGTACTTCGGTCCGTGTACGTTGTGATCATTTGTTTTTCAATTTGAAGTGAAATAGGCAGAAACGAGAAAACTGTATTTTTTCCCTGGATTTCATTTTTTGGATCACAGGTTTTTCCACTTCCACTTGTGGAACAGCGGTCATGACATGCCCCTTACCGCCGATTGGTCTTCTGCAGCTATATCAGTATATATCGATATGTCAGCTTTCTGTGCAGCCTAAATGTGTTTCACAGAAATATTTATTTGACAAATATTAATATGCACCCAGGCCCTAAATCCCCTCGGCAGAATTGGCGATTGTGTACCTTGTCCGTACAAATGCATGGGAATAAATGGAAACATTCCCTAAAAACACCCAGTAAGGACAGTGATGCAGTCAGGACGCGCCACTTCCCTTAAATATGATTAATGATTGCGCCCTTGCCTGCTTTGTCCCGAGAGTGACAGATATACTGCCTTTAAGCACTCTTTAATAAGAGAAATGTGCCAGACACTCCGCTACCCACTTTTATATTTTAATCTATTGCATTCAAACTCTGAGTATTATCGGAGTAATTAGTGACACTATACAAATAGATGCAAGTCTGCATCTTTTTCTGCTGAATTTTCCCCCACTGGGTTAAAGACTTTTTTAGCCTATTGAATATAAATTAAATTTGACTGAAATGCTTGCATTTAAATATTCAGCGTTCTACTATTTTCCATAAAACTGTTAAGGACCTCGGGCCACTGGTAGGAAGCTTTTGAGTTTCTATTAAGCATAACAATTATGCACAGTGAATGTAAAATATGTATTAGACATGGAAATAAGTTTTGATGCTGCTTTTCACTGGTCAAAGGGCTAATTTTGTCACCTCACACCCTGTTGTAGAGCTGATAGCGTAAGTTTAGAATTGTAGCGCACATTTTCCAACTGAACTAAATTATTTCACGTATAATTTATGCTCAGTTGCAGAATCTCATCACTCTGTGCTTCTCACATTATTATGTGTATAAAAATGGATGAAAGCAGTGTAGTAGCAGTTGGCATTCTCTGTGTGTCATACGTGGCCGCTTGCCAAGCACGAAAAACACACTTTATGTAAACTCTGAATATAGCCTATTATTGCACGGCCTCAGACTTAGGCTCTAGCCTGGCTCCGAACCGAGATGCTCAGACCTTAGCCTTGAATCGTTCGGATTTGTGTGTAATAGCAAAATAATTATATTTAATTTCATTGTATAGTTAATTTAGAAACAAAATGTTTCTAAAATGTTAAATATAAAAATGTTTTTTGTTAGTTTAATATAAGTTTTTGTTTTTTAAAGTAATGACAAAGTAGCCAGCTGCAGACATAGCTGATCATAAACCATGTTTGGCAAACCAGCCTTCTCGAGTCATCACCATTTGCCTAAAAAAAATCTATGTAGAATTACTAAAATAGTTTAAGCATATGTTTAAACGTTATGCCTGGACTACCATAATACATTTATTAAAAGAAAATAGGCACCAGCACTATCACCTTTTTTTTTATTTTTTGGAAGCAAAATAGCCTATGCCGTCATTATTAATATTAGTGAAATAATAAATATTTCTGCGAAACGCGTTTAGGCTGCACAGAAGAAAGCTGAAATATTGTTATATACTGATATAGCAGCAGAAGACGTTTATTTAGCTGAACGAACTAATGACGACGTCATGGGCTCATATTTGGTTGACCAATCGGCGGTAAGGGGCGTGTCATGACGCCCACAAGTGGAAAACGAAATTTCCAGTCGCTTATTGTTTTCTATCCGTGAACCAAAAAACTAAAAATGAGCTTCAATCTTTTTTTTTTTTCGTTTTCTTGTTTCTGCAGATTTCATTTCAAATTGAAAAACAAATAACAACGTACACGGACCTACTTCATAAGACATTCCAAAAAAAAAAAAAAAAAAGGACAAGTAGAATTTAATTTAATTTTAATATTTAATTTAATTTTAATATTTAATTTAATTTTAATATTTAATTTAATTTTAATATTTAATTTAATTTAAATATTTAATTTAATTTAAATATTTAATTTAATTATAATATTTAATAAACAAATTATTAATTAGAATGTTTTATATTATAATTTTTAATGTTTAATTTTGTAATTTTTTATTTAATTTAGTTTAATTTATTTTTATTAAATTTAATGTAATATAAATTCATTTTTAAGAATTTGATTTAAGGTTCTGGTTATGTCCCAAGAATGGCAGTTTGTGTTAATGCTGCGTGTTTTTTATTGTTTTTTTTAATTTTTTTATCTCAGGTTCGACAGATCCATCTGCCTTGGGTTTTATCATCTCTCCATGGTCGCTGCTGCTCATGCCTTCTGGAAACATCTCTTTCACAGATGAAAATGTCGCACAGAAGGATCTACGGGCTTTCACTCCTCCAGAGATGCTGGAGGGTCTCAACCTCTCCTCGCTTTCTGATATGGAAAAGGTATTTGGGCATGTTGTTGTTTTCTGTTTTTTTAATGGCTTCTGGTACCAATTTACATTACAAATAGTGAATGATTTAAATTTTTAGTAAAAGCAGGACTTTTTTATTATTTTTTTTATCAGGGAGTTTCAGAACTTTAATTTTCTCTTTTCTTCAGAACTGAGAAAACAGTCATGCTCAACCAAAAAAAGCAAAACAACCATGTTCCGTTTTACGCATACATTGTATCTATTAAATCATTTTGACAACACGCTTCTGTGTACATAAGACATTCTTGGAAAGTCTCAAGACACGATTGTGTGCAGAGAAGTCAAAGGATCTTGTGAATACTTCGGCAGACTCTTGGATATTTTGCTCCCAAAGCTATTCTTTAGCAGGAAGAACACAGAAGAGCCACACTGGGAAGAAACATGTGCTATATATAAAGTTTGATATGGATTAATACCTAAAACATACTGTCGGTAGCAAATGCTTCTGAAGACAGGTTTGTGTGTCAGAATGAGGCTGTCAGTTATTGTACAGTTTCATTATATGGGCTAAAATGTTCCATTGTTACATGTCGTCTCCTTTTCCCTTTTTCAACGTTTAGATGCACATGTATTCACTTGGCATGACATTGTTCTGGGGTGCAGACTATGAGATTCCACAGAGCCTGGTGAGATGTAGACATTTAATATTTCATTCCCATTAATGTAGTTCATTTAATGTAAATAACTGAACATTTGAACCCAATATTGGTATGTACTGTGTTAGCAACATACTAATACTCAACATACTATACTCTACTGTTTCATGCTTCTGTCCCACTGCAACATCATTTAAAAAATTTTTGGCCCAGGACTTGTTGCAAACGTAGGTTCTAGACAAGTCTGCAATGTCTTGTGTCTTTTCACTGAGCTCTGCATGTGTTTTTTTTTTTTTTTTTTAGCCAATGAAGCTTGGAGAACATCTGAACAGCGTCCTGCTGAACATGTGTGATGACTCCACGCTCACCCGACTCTCTGTACGCTCGGCTCTGGACACCTGCAGCGCTCACATCCGTAACTCCAACTGTGACCCTTCATTTTCATACATCAGGAAGCTGGTGCGGCTCGTTCTTGGCAGTCTCTCTCAGGTACGTCTATGTATTTCTTTCAACAGATTGTTTGTGTCTCAACAATGCTTGATTCATTTAAAGTAACGAATATAAAATATTCGTTATGACTTAAGCTTCAGAAACTAATTAAAGGACCACTTCGATTCATTCAGTGGATTGGGGAGTTTAAGAAAGACAGCAGTCATGTTATTGTTTTCTGTTTTTTATTAGCAACAGTATATTTGTTTCAAAGCTTGTTATAAGAATATATAATATATAACATTTAAAAAAATAATATTTTATAATTTAAAGTATTTTTGTTTATTTCATGTTTTTATTTTATTTTATTCGTTTCTATTTTGTGTCTCTTTGCTTTTGTGTTTTGTTTTGGAAACAGCTGTAATTCATATTCCCAGCTCTAATTTTGTTAGTTGGTTATATTCAGGCACTAATGATCCTGCACTAGCAATATATGTGAACATACTGTTCCTATTAAAAGACTTGTCTGCACAGTCCAGCCCTATAAAACAGCTTTCAATTAAAAAGGTAGTTAACAGTCTTTCCTGTGCTTGTTTTCTCGTGTTTGATGTCACATCCTGTTCCTCAGCAGCACACTCCCTAGTAGTTTAATGGCATAGCGATACAGAAAAAGCGCATTGCTTGGAACAGACCTGTTTCTGGTCTTATTTTCTGCTCTGTGTCTCTTTTTTCACACTGAGGAGGTAAATGTAGGGGAATGTAAATGGTAGGGGTGCCGTCTTCTAATTACTGTTGATTAATCCTGTGAGTGGTTGCTTGGGTTTGTTCTCCTGCGAGCAGCCCTCCTGAGATTGTTCAAACCCAATTTAGTTAAAAACTTTATTCAAAATGTGTTTTAACTTTAACATCGTAGAGCATGCTTTCTTGAAGTCCTCTAAGGGTATGAAATTAATTTCCCCCAAACACACAATTGAATTTTTTTCCCAATCTTTCCAGTGTATAATAACGATGATGATGATATATCAAAACAATATTATTATTATTATTATTATTATTTAACATTACAAGCCACCTAAATCTTACAAAGTAAAAAAAAGTATACATTTTAAAACTATTATTATTATTGTTGACAATCATTTGCTTTATGAAATCATATAAGCTACCCAAAAGAATAAGATATGTCAAAGTAAACTAAAGCTCATTAAGGTTATTTATTTGACAAAAACATTAAAATACAGTAAAAGCACTAATAATGAGAGGTGTTGTTACAATTATGAATAACTTTTTTCAAATTTTTGTGATGCAAATTTGAATTTTTAGCATAATTATTCCAGTTTTTAGTTTCCCATGATTCTAAAATGCTGGTCTATATATATCTATCTATCTATATCTATATCTATATCTATACCTATCTATCTATCTATCTACCTATCTACCTATCTATCTACCTATCTACCTATCTACCTATCTACCTATCTATCTACCTATCTATCTATCTATCTATCTATCTATCTATCTATC
>JAUCMU010000046.1:63166-89117 GCA_032275025.1 Enteromius treurensis | reverse complement strand
AGTAAAGTATAAACTAAAAGAGTAAAGTCGAAACTACGAGAATAATGTCGTAATATTACGAGAGTAAAGTCGAAACTACGAGAATAATGTCGTAATATTATGAGAATAAAGTCGAAACTACAAGAGTAAAGTCGAAACTATGAGAATAATGTCGTAATATTACGAGAATAAATGTTAAACTACGAGAATAATGACGTAATATTATGAGAATAATGTCGTAATTATACGATACTCACTATGCTTTTCTTTTGAAGTTTGTTTTATGTTTTATTTGTTCCTGTCTCACCCTCCTGATTCATACAGTTTTTTTTGTTTTGCACACAATCGTTACACCCATCTATCCTATTTATTTTCCTGATCTGTTACTGTTGTTTTACATACTCGTCTTATCCTCTTTTTTTTTTTTTTTTTTACAGCTGTCTCACTCTCCTAACCATGTATAATTTGTTCCGCTTATTTTACCCCAGTCTCACTACCCTTTTCTGCTGTAGTTTTCTCTCCTGATTATGTTTGTCTTATTTCTTTCTACTTCATCTTAATCTCCACTTTTAGTTTCTTTAAGTGTCTCAGTCTCCTGCTCGGAGTAATTTAAAAATAATAATAATAATAATAATTGAAACAGTGTCTTCTTTACACCCATCTTGCTCTCTCGCTCTGACATGGCTTGTCTTATATTTCAAACGGTCTCAGTCACTCTCTACAGACTTCACACTTGCGTCACTCTCCTGCACTGACTTGTCTTATATCTTTACACCCATCTTTTTCTCCTTTTGTTGTAGCTTGGTTTGTAAGTCACTTCTACAGTTTTATGTCTCTTGATTTAATTCAGTTTGTCTTCTTTCTTGACACTTGTATCAATCTCCAGTTTTGTTACAGTTTCTTTTATATCTTTACACCTGTCTCACTCTCCTCTTCTGAAGCATTTTTGCTTTACATATTGCACCCGTATCACTTGTTTTGCTTTGCTGCAGCTCGTTTTTTTCGAAACAACCGTCTTTCTCCCTGGAATGTCTCACTCTTCTGTTCTGAGTTTTTTTGTTATTTATCACTCTCTACCACTGGCGGGGTTTCTCACTCTCCTGCTCTGCTGTGCTGTCAGTATCTTTGCATTGTCTTCTCTTGATCAGTTGTAAATACTCTCTTAAACGATCTACATGTCTTACTCCCCTAATCTGGTCAAATTTGTTTTGTTAATAGATAATAGCTATCTTTTTTTGTATCTCTGCACCCACTTTACACTCATTTTAGTATCTTTACACCTGTCTCACTCTCCCTGTCGTAGTTTAATTTCTTCAAAACAGTGGCATTCTTCTGTCTTACATCTTTGTACTCTTACTGCTCTCCTTTTCTGCTACTTTTAGTTTTTTATACCCATCTCACTTTCACGCTCGTCTGCAGCTTGCGTTCTAATGTCTTTACGCCTGTCGCACTCTCCTGTTCTGCATTTCTCTGTTGCTTTGTCGCTTGGCACTGAGCTGCCTGGGGCCAGCAGCATTAATCAGCTCTCATGGGACACAGACAACCGCTGTGCATGTGGCAGTGACAGTCTTGAAACTGTGTTTGCAGATGTTTGCAAACATTTTTATGTTCCTGTGAAGATAATTGTGATGTTTTAGAATCCACGGTGTACTTCTTGATTTAGCAGATTGTGATGAAGCACGTTTTTATGAACTAAGTATGTAATTCTGGGTTTTAAATATGCAGTGTTGCAACGTGTCACTCCAGCAATATTATGGACTGATCAGTAAATGCGTTTATTCCGCTCTGCCGCTGGAAGTAATTGCCTCTGCGCTGATTTTCATGATCGTTTTCTTTTTTTTCCCCCTGTATCATCAGCGTGTTCAGCAGCACGGTCGATGACAGTCCCCGCTGGAGCCCCAAAAGCTTGAAGAAAGAGTCTGACTCTTCCTCCTGTGAGGACACGGGACAGGCGTATGTCGTAGGTGAGGAGAGCGAGACACCACCGACTTTCTCCACTCGAACATGCCCCATCACCCTCAAAGAATGTGTCTTTCTGCTTTTGAACGTTCTCTAACTTCCTTACTTTGTAGTCCGTTTCTTCTGATAGTCTGTCAGGATAGTGGGCGGAATCTGTCTGTGCTCTCTGCGGAGTCAGTCGCTGTCTGCCACTTTCGTTTTATCTTTTTAACAGCACTCTCTCTCAGTTCCCTCACCGATCTTTTCATTTTACCTCTCTATTTTATCCTTTCATCCGCTGTCAGATCAGAGAGCAGTAGCCCAAATCCTCTCAACATCTTCCTCCGCATGTAGAGAGATGCCATAAAGAGATTACGGTCTGAATTTATGCGCTTGTACTGTACATGCATCACTGCGTTTCTATATGTCAGAGAATAATACAAGCCTTTGTAGAATTTAAAATCCACTGTCAGTGTTTGGCTGATGCTGGTTTTCAGTGGATGCGGTTGATAGTATGCTGACAGGCATGCTAATGAATTGTTTTTGGGTTAAATTGACCCTTTTTATTTCCTTCATGCATGTTTTGATGTGCATATACATAAATCCAAATAAATTATTTTTCCTTTTGGGTGATATACAAAATAATTTTCCTTTTCAATCTCCTCTTTTTGGAATGTAACACTATGAGTCAATTAGTTCCTAGTGGAAATTTACTTAAAAATGCATTAGGTAAAATTAAAACACTGTTTTATGTTATCTTTATGCATGATGAAATCATTATTGTTGCTTTAGAATGACAAATTAAGACATAAATCATCAATGTATGCTTGGAGTTGTTAATAGCAATAATGGTTAAATTATATAACTGCTTTTAGCTACAGTACATTTAGATTTGGATGTAAGAAAAAATGCTTTTTTTTTTAAAAACAAGAATTGTTTAATATTATTAAAATTAATATTGTGAAATATTATTCAATTTGAGCTTTTCTATTTATTCCTGTGATGCAAAGCTGAATTTTCTGCAGCAGGATTAATGAGATTATTTATATTTTTTATTTGCCAAACTATTGGTGATTAATCACATCCAAAATTATAGTTTTTGTTTGCATAATATATTTGCGTGTTCTGTGCATGTTTATTTCTATATAAACACACACACATACAGTGTATATTTTGAAAATATTTACTACTTTTTTATATGTCTAGTATTTATATTCATATTATTTATTATTATAAATATAATTAATATGCAAATAAAATCTGAGATATATACATTCATGTTGGTGTATTTGTATATACATAATAAATATGCAAAACAACAAAACAAAAACCTTTATTTTGGATGCGATTAATCATTGACAAGCACTAATTTATTCTATATTCTTATTTTATTATTTCGTATTTTTAAAAATGATTGACTTGACTGTTAATTTTAGTATTAAGTATTGATTTAATTCCACAATATGAATGAATAAATACATATCTTACTGACCTGAACTAGCAGTAACACACAAAAAGTTGATTTAAATTTTTATTAATAATTATTAATATAATATTTATTAATAGTTATTCGTATATAATTATAAATAAAAGCAAGTTATAATTATATTACAAACAATATAGGCACATAATATTTAATATTCTAATTCAATCATAGTCAAACTATCAATTTAATAAAATATAAAAAGGCTAATTAAATAAATTGCTATGATGGAATGCATTAATGTATTTAAAAATGTATTATTAATTGTTCTTGGAAATGACACAAAGAAGGATATATATATATATAATTATTTTTTTTAATACATACATTGTCTAGTGACTTGATTTGTTTTTTTCTCTGATCTCCAGGTGTGAGCATGCACAGCTCTGGAGTGCCGTCTACTCCTGCTTCCTCCATAGGAATTACTGGTACGCTGTAAAATTATTTAGCTTTGTGTAGCACAGCACAGCTCTGTGTTTCTGTTAATTTTCAATGGTCAAATTTAGTAAGTCCTAAACGCTGGTAGGAAATGTCATGTCCTGGTCTGGCCCTAAAACACAAAAATTTCATTGCTAAAATTGCAGTGAACTTTTATGTGAAAAACAGGCCTGTTTTTAATGTCAATAACAGTAGTTTACCTCACAGTGACACCGACCTCCGCTTAATCAGAGCTCAGGAACCCAAAGTCTGGCGAGAACTTGCCAAATCCAACATGCTCCGGATTGCTATATCTTCTGTGGTATATCTTCTCTTTACATGCCATGGAGAACATCTTTTTCAAATGCACTGCTCTCTCGCGTGCAAACTTGGCTCAAGTTTCACTGGCGTCTGTCTCTGGCTCAGACACATTCTGCTTCGCTAAGCTGTGTGTTTTTTAGCAGCTCTGATATACGGCTGTGTTGTGGGCTAATCTCCCTCATCCTCGAGAATGAGCTGCTGGCCACGGCTGTTAGTATAGCACGTCAGAGCTGGGCCAAACATAATGCTATCCCTTAGCACCAAGACACTAGTTATGAAAGATTAGCCCAGCTTATGGAGAGATGTGCGTGTGTTTAATGTCAGTATAAATACACAGAGCAAGCGTTAGCCAGCTTTACTAGCTTTTCCCAGTTCTTCAACTTGTAATGTGTCAGATTAATACATTTCCTAATTATTCTGTATTTGATCAGTTCAAAATGCAACATTTTCAAGTATACATATTTTGTTAGTTTTGTATCATAATGATAGGAATAAAAAAAAAAAAAAAATGTAATTACTGTTTTGTGTTCTGTACTAAATGTCAGATAAGTAAATTATATTAAAAAGGTTAGTCAAAAAAATTCTGGTTAATGAAACTAAAATTAAAAAGCATTATTTTTTTATTTTTAACCACATGCACACACATACACACACACACATTAATACAACCATATAAAAAACAAAAACTATAACAAATATATTATAAACATATATATGAATATATTTTATATATAATAATATAAAATACACAACATTTTTTATATCTGTCTATGCCACTTTTATTTATTCATTTATTTATAAAAGTTACTTATTTATTTAAGATGCTTATTTATTTATTAAATCTGCTTGTGCATGTATTTATTTATACATTTACTTAAATCTATGTAATTCAACTTACTTTTTTAATTACAGCTACTTATCTATTTATTTATTTTATTTAAACTACTAAAGCTTAATTATTAAAAATATTAAAATTTAAAGTATTACAAAAATGAAATACTACATGACCCCTCTAAAAGTAAAAAAAATAATGGCAGTACTCGTTGTGGTCTGTAGAAATTTTATTTTGTATATTTTGAAAATGTTAATTTGTAAAAAAGATTGAGCTTCTGAAAGTTATCAAAGTGTGTTTGTATGAATGAACACACTCTGTTTTAAAACCCAGACCTCTTCCCCTTTGGTATTTCCCACCCACAGACTCCTTGAAGAAGAAAGTACATGCCTTACCCTCCCCAGAGCGAGAGATACAGACCGTAAATCTGAAGAAAGATGTCAAGTATGGGCTGGGTGAGTAACAAGACCCTCTGCTGCAGAGAAGAGTTCACAAGTCCAGTCAGAATAGAATTCTGACACAGAAATCCTGTTAAATGGCTGGATTATCAGGACGCACATACACACACACACGGCTCTGACAGGAATAAAGCAAAGCGTGATATAGTGCAGAGGTCTGGCAGGCCTCACAGCTCACACACTGTGATTAATGAATCCTACTCCAGGAGAAAGAACATGCTGTTTTACATCAGACTCAGAAATATCTTATTGGGATTCAGCCTGAATAAGAGGTTGTCTATCACTTCAATACATTTAGCATATGCACAGTTTCAGTATAGCATTGTTGACTCTTTGGACATTTGTCTTTTTGTAGCGAGGTACAGTAGAGTAAAGTGTGTGGTTTGTGTTGCGCTCAGGCTTTCAGGTGGTAGGTGGAGAGAGTTCTGGCCGCCAGGACCTGGGCACCATCATCAGCTCCGTCACACCTGGAGGACCAGCAGATATCAACAGCTGTCTGAAGCCAGGTATGAAAGTGGAGAGGAGTGGTGCTTCTTACCCTTGATTCTTTCCTTATATGTAGTTCTTTGTAATTTCTGGTAGAAAGCATCGTGTTTTAGAGGAGAAATTTACAAAGTTCTTGCAAACACAGCCTTAAAGGATTGTAGAATGCTTCTAATCGCTGTGTAATATGAAGCGATTCTTTGAAGTGATTCTCAAGATCAGTGGATCTAAAACAGAACCCCTCAGCAAACATCCAAGGGGGTAGCACAATGACTTAAAAGTATATGAATTAATAAATTATTGTCAGGGTATTCATATAATGTAAATCTAAAAGTTAATGTTTTTGTGTTCTTCCACTTCAAAGACCATTGTTTGCACTTTAAATAACTGTGAAATAATCATATATTTCTAGAGTGCTTTTACTGTTTATTTATTTTTTTTTTTTTATTCTTTCCCATAATCCTTTACACTATTCCAGAATGATCAGAAAATATTTTATTTTTTTTTGTAATTAGATCGCTGTGGTCCCACTTTATATTAAGTGTCCCTAATACCAGTATACTTCCATAGTAAATAGATGTGTATGTAGTATGTAACCACAGTGTAAGTACACACATAGTATCTACAGCTGTAATATTTCTGTAACTACACACATGTAACAACCCTCAGAATAGTGTGTGTACGTACAAATGTGTAACAGGACTAACTTTATTTATTTTTTGGTAAATAAAGTGTTACACTTTATATTGAATAGACGATTGCTATGGATTAAGCATGTAATTACTCTGTTGTTACACATCAGCAGGCAGTAAATTTGGCTTTACATATAAATTGTGGTTGGTGTCCAGAATGTTACACTCCACCCACTTTACACATCCCTAAACCTACCCAACTACACTCCCTGATCACCCTCTGTTCCAGTTACTCTTAAACATACTGCTGTTACAAAATGTAGCTATGTAATTCCTGTTACATGACTACTTAGCGAAGTGAAAAATGTCCTGTTACACATTTACACACCATTCTGAAGGTTGCTACATGTGAGTAGTTACAGAAATATTACAGCTGTAGATACTATGCACCGGTGTGTACTTACACTGTGGTTACACACTACATACACATCTAATGTAGTTACTATGAAAGTACACAGGTACTAGGGACACTTAATATAAAGTTGGACCCATCAATATAAACTAAATTAAAATAAGAAAACGTTTATTATGTTCATTTTAATCATTTTTGGTTTTAGTAACTATAATAACCCTTTTCTATGACACTTTCACCTGTTTAGATTGTTCAGCAAAAGATTAATTCTACATTTTTGTATTTCCTGAAGGTGACAGGCTGTTGAGTGTGAATGATGTCAGTCTGGAGAGCCTGTCACATGACACTGTGGTGGAGATTCTGCAGGACGCCCCTGATGATGTCACACTGGTGGTCTCTCAGCCTAAAGAGAGACTGTTTCCAGGTAATGGAAATAATATATTGACGTTGCATGTGGTCATTTTGTAAGAACTAAATTTCACCAGAATAATATTTTCTGGAGAAATGTGTATTATTCATGATGACAACACTGTAAACAAACCTGTTTTTGCCTCTAGACTCTCCTTCAGGAATCCATCACTACAAATCAGCCACACAAAATCAGGAAGTAGAAGTGGACTCTTCCTCTGAAGATCATACACGCTCTCCCAGCCCTCCTCCTGCTGCCTCCATCAAAACATCTCCCCCTCTGTCCATTGGACAGGGGAGCATCAGCTCACAGGACTCCAGGACAGAGAGCGTCGGCCTGCTGCAAACAAATCTCAATGGATTCCATCGCAGCGTTCCCACCGAGGGTCCCGCACCTGTGCAGTCTCTCCCCGCTGACAGTAAACCCTCTGTTGAAGATACACCGCCAGCTTTACCCCCTAAAACCAGAAAATCCAAAGTCCCAGACGTGCTTAAAGAGCCGGAATACTCAGACAGAGGGGATTCGGACATGGATGAAGACACATACTCAAGTAGCCAAAAGAAACATAAGACTAAAAAGGTAGAATCAGTCTCTGTAGTGATTTAAGTGAACTTTGACTCTCCCCTCGAAGTTTTCAATTTCTTTGAAATGAACTTTGAGATTTGTGCTTTTTAAACGTCACAGAAAATATTAAATTGCTTTTTGTTGGAATAATAGGACAGTTCTCCCTCGCTTATTCCATCCCTCCTTTGAGTTTCTCACATGCCATGAGATGCAGAACATGATTTAAGACTAAATGTATATATATTTCACATTTAAACTGTGCTCGAAACAGGTTATTACCTTTCTAAGAAGTGTAGTGTCTCTTTCCAAATGTCTCAGACTTGTGTTGAAGGAGGTACTTTGATCGAGTTTAGAGTCAGTACGATTTATTTCTTGTTTTTCATGTTAATGAAATAAGCTTCTTATGCTCATAAAGGCAGCATTTATTTGAGAAAATATATATTTTGACTGCAACTGGAACATTGTGAAACATTACAATTTATAATAATTATAATAAATTGTGATAAATAATAACAAATATAGAAAATAATACATAATAATTAATAAAACATTTTAAATGCAATTCCCATGATGCAAAGCTGAATTTTCAGCAACATTACTCCAGCCTTCAGTTGTCACATGATACTTCAGAAATTATACTAATATGCTATATTTGCTGCTTATGAAACATTTATCAATGCTGAAATCAGTTGTGCTGCTTAATATTTGTGTTGAAGCCAGGATACTTTCCCCCCCAGGATTCTTTAATAAAGAGCTCATTAATAAAATTAATTAATAAAAGCATTTTTTTATGAAATAGAAAATAGTTTTTTTTTACATATTTGTCACTTTTGATATATTTAATGCACTTAGTGAAAAATTTAAATCGTACTGACCCCAAACTCTAAAGAAACCACACACTGATGGTGTTGGACCAATTAAAATTCAGTAATGGGCGGTGCTAAAAATCACAGTCAACTGACTGACAAAATCTTATGTCATTAATTGTCTGTGTAGAGGGAAAAACTCCTTGTAAGTACATGGTGTGTTTTATATTTATCATTAGACCTTCCCTTTAAAAGCTGATATCAGCATTTAGGTTCAATACATACACTTCAGACTCAGATATCAGTGAAAACATTCTAACTTGCTTGTGACCGCCCCTCCGCTCTCTTTCTGACCAATTGCATTTCTGAAAGCAAATGCAATGCAATTTTGCATGTCAACACCATTAACCTCTGACCTCCTTGCATGTGTACGGCTGTGCACGGCCTTGTATTTACCCAGCTCTTCTCTGTTCACAGGGGGTTTCTCCCAACACCGACACGGAGACTTTAAGCGCTAGTAGCCCAGAAGTCAATAGCTTCCAGCCTGGAGAACTATTTGACGTTGAGCTGTCCAAAATAGACAGCAGTCTGGGCATTAGTGTAACGGTACTGTTTGGAAAGGTTTCCGCTCTTTTTTTTTTTTTTTCTCCTTTGTTTCTCTTTGACTTACTTTTGTGTGCGTGAGTGTGTGTGTTGTTGTTTTTGTGCCCATAGCCCTCGCTACTCTCTGAAGCTCCTCGCTTGGCTTCAGTTTTGGGAAAGTAGATTTGGCTCTTTGCATGCAGATTTTTACAGGCATTTGAATTGGCTCCTTCACTAACGGTAAAATCCAAACACAGTAGGTAGAGCAAAATGCCGAAACGGCCAAGACAACATGCCACATTTACAGTTGTGTTGTGTTCATAACAGAGAAGCACTAATGCCTGCATGGATTTGCATTTGCTTATCTGCGGTGTGATTTTACAGTGAACTTTCTTGAGATTTATAAGCATGTCTTATAACTTACTTTTTTTGAAAATTCAGTGTTTCAGAAAACTGCTATGAAATGATGTAGTCATCAGCTAAAGAAATCAAGTGGTTTGCTTTATGATTGTATGGGTGTTGCTGATTTCATTAGATGGTTAAATCTAGTTCAATCAAAATCATTTGAAAATGGTTCACTTATATTCTAGAAATGATGTATTGAGCATGTCCAATTGATTTCGTAATACACGCATAGACTCAAAGCACAGAACACAGGCATTATTTCCCAGTATGCCTTTCTTTATGGGTATATTAACATGTTTTTCTGTCTCAGGGCGGAACAAACACAACAGTGAGGCATGGAGGGATATATGTCAAAGGTGTCATTCCCAAAGGAGCTGCTGAGCTGGATGGGAGGATAAAGAAAGGTGAAAAAAATAATTTGTATATACATGATATACATCGTTGTACTGAATGTAACTTACGCATTTTTTTTAAAATTTTATTTTAAAATATGATTTTTAAAAAATCATACAATTTATTTTAGATACATACTTTTTTAAAATAAATTTAATTTAATAATTTATGTATTTTTTTCTTTCACATTTTACTAGAATAATGATAATGCATGAATAAATAAATACATTAATTAATTAATAAATATATAATCTGCATGTTGCTTAAAATATAATATAATAAAATTCAATTCTTGTTTTATTGAAGTTTTCACATTTTTGGCTTTTGACTCTTGCTTTGTGCATATTAAAGAATATATTGTTAAAAACAAAAAAAGCAATATTAATATCCCTCAAACCTAAGTAAGACAAGCAGTTTGGGAACAAAAGTTAAAATATAATATTAGTGCTGTCAAATGATAATTTGTGATTAATAACATCTAAAATAAAAGGTTTTGTTTACATGATTTATAGAATAGAATAAATAAATAAATCAATAAATATTAATAATATAAAATATTAATATCCCACAACCCTACATAGTACAAGCTGTTCAGACAGTGGATGGATAGTAGTATGATATACGGTAATATATAAATGACATAATAGAAATAATGTAACATTTAAAAAAAAAAAAGAGGTTAAGATATCTTTTTTTTTTTTTTTTAGAACAGATTCCCAATTTTAAAATTACACTTATGTAAGCCTTATGTAAGTGTTTTGTTGTATAGGTGATCGTGTGGTGGCTGTGAACGGAAGGAGTCTTGAAGGAGCGACACACAAACAGGCTGTAGAGATGCTGAGAGACACTGGACAGGTGAGAACTCTAGGCCTGAGGCTGCACTGCGCCCCCTGGAGGACCGTGCTTCTCTGAAAACTACAATTATTCCCACTGTCTAGGTGGTGCATCTGTTGATGGAGAAAGGCCAGCCCCCAAAAGACAGCATCCATGCCCCTCTGACTCCACAAGGCACTTCTGAACCTCAGGACGCAGCCGTAGAGGAGCCGCCACCACCGCCTCCAAAGAAAGCAGAATACAGCTTCATTACTCCAGGTGCGAGGTGGAATCGACACACTCGTTGATGAACATGTGAAAATGTGCTAGAGGTTAAACGTGTGGGCTGGTTTTTGAACTTTGGAAATCGCTGTGCTCTTTCTTGTTTACCCCCTTTAGATAACACGTTTGATGTGGGTTTGCTGAAGAACACGTCTGGTCTAGGCTTCAGTTTCAGCCGTGATGAGAACGTCCCCGGAGAGCCTGGGGGCTCCAGCATGGTCCGGGTCAAGAAGCTGTTTCCAGGGCAGCCAGCAGCTGAGAGTGGCCGAATCGAAGTGGGCGACGTCATTCTACGTGTCAATCAGACTTCACTCAAAGGACTGTCACAACATGTGCGTTAACCCTATATTTGCTACATTTTAAAAACAAAACAAAATATATAAGTGTCTATATATAAATGTCTTTTATTCTTTGGCTTGTTGTCAGGAGGTGATCTCTGCTCTGAGGGGCACAGGACAGGAGGTGACCCTTCACTTGTGTAGACCTGCACCAGGTGTCTTGCCTGAAATGGACTCTGCCATTAAAGTGAGACTTTAATTACAGTAGGACAGATTATTTTGAGTCTTTTTTTTTTTTCAATTATTATTATTATTGAGCCTAATTTATTTTGTTTCTTTTTTGTGTTTTGTTTAATTTTAGAGTTTTCTTTTCTTTCACTTATTTTGATTATTAATTTTTTTAATTAGTTTTTTTAATTTATTTGGTATTTTATTGAGTGTGTGTGTGTATATAATATGTGTTTCATTATTGTTTGTTTTTAATATTGGTTTATTTAGCTAGTTTTGCATTTTACTTTATTTTTTATTTTATTTTCATTTGTTTGTTTGTTTATTTAGTGTTTTATTTATTTATTTAAATTAGAATTTAGGGTTATTGTTGTATTTAATTGTAATGTTATTTTGAGGACTTAATTGAGGTTTGTTCAGTTTCTTTTGAGTTTTGATGTCTATTTGGGGTGTTTTTCATTTATTTTAAAGTGCTATTTTTTATTTTTTTTCGTTTTGTTTTATGAGGATATTACATTTATTATTTATTATATATTTTTTTTTTTATAAAAATTTAGGGTTGTAGTTTTGTTGTATTTTAATTTCAGTTGTTTTTTTTTAAGTCTCAGTAACTCTAGTGGCCCTCCTCAGTTTTTACATTAGCAGCCTGCCTGTTTTGTTATATTTCACATCTTAAAATAACGAATCAAAAAAAAAAAAAATCTAAAATTGACCATCCCCAGACTCCCATACCCTCTCCACGAAAGGAACCCTGTCCCAAACCCCAGCCCGATGCCAAGATGAGCTCCTCGCCTCAGACGGAGCGCCCTCGGGTGTTGGGTCCTGTGGAAGAGGCTCTGGAGAGGCTGATGGTAAAGTCGCCCAGTCGCAGGGACAGTTACAGCGACAGCACAGACAACGATGAGCTGGAGGAGGCCTTTAGTCCAGACAACCTTGAGCAGGCCAGTCAAGCCTGGGACCGGAGTGTCTACCAGACCCCCATGTCAAGACTCCCATACGAGGCCGATATTGACGACACCATACAATCGGCTTATTACTCACCCAGACAGTCTATGTCTAGACCAGATGTCAGCAGAAGGTCAGAAATGTATTCTTTCATCAAAAAAAACAAAACATTGTTAATATGTTATGTTGTATTATGTAACAATATAATTGTTAATATGTGTTTGCATGTAAGATCCTTTAATAACTTGGCTATGTCAGTCTTTTAGAAGTGTAAACAGTTCTTGCGTAAGCCGATGTGGTAGTTTAATGTAATTGGGCCCATGATACAGAGTTCAGGTGTGACGGCACTAATTCACCCCTGTGGGAGTGTTTTGCTCAGTCTGTATCATGTGACTGTGTCAGACAACATGACAGCCAGCAGCAGTGAAACACTTGTTTGCACTGCTGTATGCACCATGATACAGATATGCAGCAAAAATGACGTGGCTTCTTTTGACTGAAGTTTGCTTCCGCTTATTTTTCAATTTCAATGCCAGTCTCAAAGTGTTTTATTTTTTTCTTGTTTTTAATTTAACATCAATTTTTTTTTGCTTTGTTTCTTAGTTTCATGGTCGAAACATTTTATTTTTGTTTTTAGTTTCAAAGTCAGTGTCATAAATCAAATTTATAATTATTTATTAGTATGACTTTAAGATGAGGTTTTTTTTCATGTTTTATTTTTAGTGTCTGTTTAGTGTCAGTTTTTTTGGATCCGTTTATATTTTGGTTTTAGAAAACATTAATCTCATGAAGCATATTTTATTTACATTTGTATTTAATTTTTAATTTATCATACTTTTTTCACATTTTTTGTATTTTTCTGTTTGTTTTTAGTTTAAATATCAATCTCAAAGATTTTATTTAATTATTATATTGAACTTTTTTCAATAATTCATTTTTAATTTCTTTTTTTAAATTCTGATCTCATAAAGAATTTAATAACATTTTAAATTTATCTTGTTTTTTTCAGATTTCTTTGTTCTTTTAGTTTTCTTTTTCTGGTTCTTTTGATCTCATTATGTTTATTGTAATTATATTATTATTATTATTATTATCCTATGAAGCATTTTATAATTATTTGAATTTAAAAATATTTTAAATTTAAAATAAAATAAAACCTTAATGCCATAATTTACCAAATATAATGTAATAAAATTCAGATTTTTTTTTTCTCCATTTACAGGGAGAACCTTACATTTTCTCAGTATTCGTCACAGAATGCATGTTTATTAATTACGTTCAATTTCCTGTCTGTGTCCTGCAGTGATTTGGACAGCTCTGCAGTCCGTATGTCATCTTCTCCTGCCCTGCCTGAGATTGGGATCCTGAGCCCCAGTCCAGACCCTCTTCCTCCACCGCTGCCAAACCCGGTTAACCTCTCTTTGCCAGATCACGGCCAGGAGGAAGAGTTCATCCCTGTGAGTAAAGCTTGATTTCTGTGTATTATTTATTTCTAGTGGAATATATTAGTTGTCTGGGAGATCTTCTCTGCTATGTTAAAGACAGGAATGTTTGTCGTTGTAGGAGGTAGAGCTGAAGGTTTCTCTGGTGAAGTCTGATAAAGGAAGTTTAGGTTTCACTCTCACCAAAGGAAATGACAACAACTGCTACATTCATGATATTATCCAGGACCCTGCTAAAGGAGACGGCAGACTACATCCAGGGGATCGCATGATAATGGTACAGCATCACCGATAAATGTATATTTCTTGTTGCTTTGCAGAACTATTTGAAAACTTGATATAGCTAGTTAAACAAAATCTTATTTATGTATTCACTTATACGTTCATTCATTCATTTATAGAAAACAATGCATCAACAGGAAACATTTTTTTTTTTTTAAATAATTTTTAAAATAATTTAATGTTTGAATATTTATTTTATTTATTTATTTTCAAATACTGATATTTTCAAATCTGTTAGTATACTATAAAATATGATAGGTAATGTTAGTCGGAGGGACCTTCTGATTTTGGGGAGCATTATACTGGAAAATTATTTTCATACCCTCCTGAAAGCTAGACTTATCAATACTCTTGTTGATATGTTTCTTAAGATTGAATTTTGTAGACCTTCATCAATGCACAGCCATATAAAACTAACACAAAGCTCCAAAACTTCGATTGTAAGTGTATTTTACTCATTGTAATGCATCATCTTCTGTTTATAGGTGAATAACACAGACGTGTCTGGCATGAATCACACCGAGGTGGTCAACCTGGTTCGTGCCGCTCCCAAAGTCGTAGACCTCATAGTTGGCCGCATCCTCGAACCTCCCAAACCACCAATAGAGGCCCACCTCCTCCCTGACATCACGTTTCAGTGCTACGATGAGTCCTTAGGTAATGGAAACATCAACATATATAGTAACTGATCCTCTTTACCACTCAGACTTCTCAGAAATACCCAGAATCCTGCTGGGCAAGTTGGTTCTGCAGCATTTGACCCATTTGTGTGGTGCATAAGTATTATCTGACTGTCAGAGGTCAATGGGGCTTTACCGGGTCACACAAAAACACAGATATCCATCAGAATAAACAAAGCCCACCTGCATTTCTCTGGAACAATTAGCCCATGGGGTTAGGCGACACGCCAGATAAGGGTATCAGGTTTCAGCGTTGGGGTTAGCACAGCTAAGTGTTTGTTTTCTGGGCGTCTCTTGCAGGGCTTGTTCTCGACGGAGGAAGTGATAGTGGTTTGGGCGTGCTGTACGTGAAGGACATCATCCCAGGATCTGTAGCCTCTGCGGAAGGCAGCTTGAGACACTTGGATATCATACATTACATCAACGGCGCTCCGACGCAGGACCTGACCTTGAGCGAAAGCCGCAGACTCCTGCAGCTGTCACTGAGGAATCTCAGTCTCAAAGCCACCAGGTGAGTTACTCTCTATCACCTTCACCATACTTTTAATAGACTTTTTTAACAGTTGTTATGTGATATGTGCAACACTTCTGAACGGGCACCACTATCTAACTCCATTTCCGCAGGGATGGGAAGCCTGTTTTTCCGGGCGAGGAGCAGATTTCATTACTAAACAATAACGTCAGTCCTAAAGTCTCACAGAGTATGAACGGTACGTGTATAAAGTAGTAGTAACTACACTTTATTATTATTATTATTATTTATTTAAATCAGAATTTAGTTTGGGGTCAGGATTTTATTGTTGTCGTTTTTGAAAAAAGTTTATTATGCTAAGCAAGGCTGTGCTTATTTGTTTAAAAGTGCAGTAATATTGTGAAATATTATTTATTTTTCAAATAACTCTGTTCTCTTTGAATATGTTTTAAAATGTAATTGATTTCTGCGATGAAATGCTGAATTTCCTGCATCTTTTCTCCAATAACTCTTCAGGTTCAAATGATTTGATACAGATTTGAGACATCGTTTAGGAACAATTTAATGCATCCTTGCTGAATAAAAGTATTAATTTCCTGTACAAAAATAAAAAAAATAATTACTATGCCCAGACATGGAGACAAATTGAAAACTGATATAAAAAGGCAACACATTTCAAGTAGTTAAATTATAAATGCAATGTTTTCATTTACTTACGCTTATGTAATCTTAGTATAATGTAACCGCCAGTGACAATATCGTCTTGATATTTGCATGCATGAATTCTGATTTGCTTGCTTGCACACATTTACATACTGAATTCTCATTGGCCATTTACAGCTTTATTTTATATTATATGGTTTTAGCTAATGTCACCCTTTAGCTATGGTAAAATCACAGTAAGTTGTGATCCGGTGCTTATTGCTTTAATTAACAGTATCGGTTGTTTGTGATTTAATGACATTCTGATGCTCTGGTAAGCTCTCTTCTGGCTGAAAGCGGAGTAATATACACAGTGGCCTCATTTCTCTCTTTGTATCATAGGTTATCTCCATAGCAACGATCGTAATGAATCGGAGGCCCTCTCCGGTATCTGTCCCGCTGAGGTAAGGACCTGTAGAACTTCTGGTAAACTATTACCTAATATTGATCGTTGCTGCTCTGGCTAAATATTTTATCACTAAATACACCGACTTCAGAAACAGAAACTTCTCAGGCTTGGTATTATAGTATGGGTGCTGCTGTTCTGTGGCGTGTGAGACGGGAAACAAACATTCTGAAATTTAAACTAAGGCAGGTCACACGGACAGGTCAGATTTCTGCGGTCTGTTAGTTAAAAGGTGAGAACAGGTGAGAGGAATCGGTGTTGACTTTGAGGAAATACCGCAGAACACTTTGAGGCTTCTTCTGTCATTCGGTTGATTGGAATTTCTAATGTGATTTCATTATCGCTGATTATTTCTCATCTCCTTCACATTCTAAGTTCTTTTTTTGACTCGTTTCTGGTCTAATGTGTTTACAGGAGCAGGTTGTGAAGCTGCTGTTGGAGAAGCCGCCTGCAGGAGGCCTGGGCTTTTCTGTGATTGGCGGAGAGAGGGGTATTTTCGTGAAGTCCATCACCCCTGGAGGCACCGCAGACGCCGCCGGCACGTTGCAAGTTGGCGATCGTTTACTGAAGGTATGCTTCCAACTGTTTTGGAAAAATGTATACAATATATAGTTTAAGTTACGAAAGCTAATTTTGTGGTCGTGTTTATGTGCAGGTGAATGAGGATCTGATGATCGGCGTGTCTCACTCTAAAGCTGTCACCACCATCCGTAAAGCTAAAGGGTTGGTGCATCTCATTGTCTCCCGTCCACCAGACCAAATGCCCAACACATACCCGGGCTTTCTGCCTCTCAAATCCAACGGTCTGAATGGCAACAACGGTACAGCCTGCATGCCGATTTCATGTTAATTTATAATCATATTTTATCTTTAAAAAAAAATAAAATACAAGTATATATTTAAAAAAAATAATATATATAAATATTAATTAAAAAAAGTATTTTAGTAGAAACAGTAGTCTACTAAATATCACATTCATATTATTTGTACGTTATGTGTGTATATATAGTTCTTTATAAATAGAAATGCATAACATTGTAAATATGTAAATAATGTATATGTAAATAGTTGTTACAATTTATACTATGTAAATATTTGTATTTTTATTACATAAGAGTAATATTTGACTAAAAACGTCTTTAAATCTGTTTCAGATGTGAGTGAGGATAGCGGTGTGAAGACAAAAATCCAGACACCATCAGAGCGAAGCAAGACCAACCCACCTCCCCTCCCTCCAATAGGTACAGTAAAGATCACGTGACCTGATTATAGTACTATTAAGATGAGCTCAAATGTTTAATTGAGTTAAATTCTATTATGCATTATATAATAAAATAGTATTATTATGATTGTTATTGTACTGTTTTATGCATTTTATATTTAATTAATTTAATTAATTAATAACTGGTAATAAAATACACAAATAAATATTTTATTTAATCTTAATAAAATATGATATTTTATTTGTATATGTTTATTTTAGTTATGAATATGTTATCAGTTTTATTTTCTTATTTCTATATTTCTGTCAATGTATTGATATACAAAGATTTATTAAATATTTTTTTTGTGTAGTAAACATTTTATTTAAAGTATATTTTATTCATTTATAATTCATATTATAGTTATATCAGTTTTATATACAAATATATATATATATATATATATATACAGATGTAATTTATTTGTATTTTGTTTTAGTAAGCATATTTTAGTAATTTAGTAAATGTTTATTTTAAGTTTGTTTTTTGTTTATTTTTAAGCTTGTTATTTAATGAAAAAACAACACTTGCAGGTGTCCTTGTTACATGTTACATGTACTTACTATTATAGCAACTATAAATTATGCATAATTACACAAGTGTAACCCTAACCATGCAATACGTCCATGTAGTTAATTAATATTGCTCAGTACTTGATGTATAATCACACTGTAACATGACACCTTAAAACAAAGTGTAGCCGCACTTTATTTTACAGTCTTTTCCACTTGTACTGTATATATTATGTACTCACTATATCAGTTACAGCACCTAGGTAATAACTGGGTACTAACCCAGAACCTACTCCTAAACCTAACCCCTGTAGTTACCGTGTACTACTAGTACCTTCTTAGTTAAGAATACTGTAAGTACACTTACTGTAAAATAGTGTTTATGGTTTTAGTTACCTATAATAACCCCACATCATTGGCAGATGTCTCATTTGAATGTCACCTGCAGATGTGAGAGTGGAGTATTTACATGACCATGACTGTGTGCGTGTTTAGACTATGACACTGGCTCTCTAGAGAAAGGGAAGGGAACAGAAGGAAGTGGTGACCTATCAGAGGACACCGACTGTGACGGCTCATCTCTGCCGGAAGACTCCCCAGAGGTACAGCCATCTGTAATCAAACTTTGAATATATGCCGTTTTACAGCAGACAAACTATCTGTTATCTGTTCTGATAACAATGGACTTTAAGGTGATTGTATTGACTTGTAAAATAATGCATCTGTTTGTCTGAACTATATGCTTTGTTCTTCTCTCTTCAGACGTCTAGGAAGGCTGAGTGGAAGGAAGAAAATGTTGATGTTCCTCTGAACGACAGGTGAGAAAAACAATTCATATAAGTAACTTTACATCTGCAGCTTGCATGGTTTTGTTCAGGTTTTGCTCCAAAAACAGCTTTTATGAAGCCACTCGAGACCAAACACTTTCAATTTAGTAAACATGACTGAATCCAGGCTATTTGTATTTAAGCATTTTGTTCTGATCAGATCTCCTTCTCTTCTTAGTGTCCTGCAGTCATCTTCTGGTCAGCTGGATGAGGATGAGGTCACATGGGGCAGTGATGAGCTCCCGATAGAGGACATCAACTCGAAATTTACTGAAGGTCAGTCTGCCGTTGTAGAGGACTGTTTTCTTATTGTACTTCATTACAAATGGGTTGTAAATCCCAGATCTTAGTCAGTGAATTGTGTTGTTATTCATGTTATTAATTTTCCCAGATGGCCCCATTGTCACAGAGGAAGAGCTGACGTCTCTGCCGCTGGTTAAAGTGGTTCCTGACGGTCATTATACATCCTCTAACCTAAACACTATAGTCCGTATGATGAGAGGCCTGCTGGAACAGAAAGTTCCTCTGCAAGAGTTTGAGGTACTGAAAATGTTTCATTGTACTACATATGAATCAAGAAAATCTATTATTTGATTTTAGAACACTTTCTGAACACACTGAAGACTGAAGTAATGATGCTAAAAATTTAACTTTGCATCACAGGAAGAAAATATATTTTAAATCAATAATAAATTAGAAAGTTTTTATTTTGAATCATTTTAGTATTTTACAAAATTAATTCACACACATTTTTTTTTTTTTTTTAAATCAAATAAATGTAGCTTATTTAATTAATTTCCTGACGTTTTGAACCCATTTTATTTTATTGTATTTATTTATTTTGGCAAGAATATAGCATTTTATGGATATAAAAAATACATTTTAATATGCGTAATGTTTTTTTGTTTTGTTTTTTTCGCAAAGAACCTGCAGAATTTGCGGCCTTTGGATGAATGTCTGATTGGTCAGACCAAAGAGAACAAGAAGAAAAACCGATACAAGAACATTGTTCCATGTGAGTTAGGAAAAATATTGATGTATAAACAATACATATTTCTTTGACCTTTTTTGTATATTCATTTCCATAGTTGATTTCAGCTACAGTATTTTCTGCTGTATTAATTTTGTCTTACACTCTGTCTTGGTTCAGTCGACACAACCAGGGTCATGCTGGGGAAGGATGGTGGCTACATCAATGCCAACTTCATCAAGATGCCTGTGAAGGACGAGAACTTTCTGTACATTGCGTGCCAGGGGCCGCTGCCCACCACGCTGGGGGACTTCTGGCAGATGGTCTGGGAGCAGAAGTCCAACGTGATCGCCATGATGACACAGGAAGTGGAGGGGGGGAAGGTGAAGTGTCAGAGGTACTGGCCCGACACGCCCCGCTCTCCCGAGATGGTGGACGACCGGCTGCAGATTACACTGATCAAAGATCAGCACCTGGACAACTTCGTTATCCGCCTCATTGAGGTCAAAGACATCCAGGTAGTGTATATGTCAGTATATTTATTAATACTTATACAAATGGATGTTTACATGCATAAATCTGTATGTATATTTTTCTCTTGCAGACCAATGAGATCCAGAGAGTCACTCATCTCAACTACACAGGCTGGCCTGATCATGGAACCCCGACTCAACCAGAACAGCTCCTGACTTTCATTTCCTACATGAGACACATCCATCAATCAGGGCCCATCATTACCCACTGCAGTGCAGGGATTGGTCGATCAGGAACGCTCATCTGCATAGACGTGGTTCTTGGCCTCATCAGCAAAGATGCTGATGTAAGTGTCATATATATAGTCATATAGTTTATTCCTTGAACAATGACTTGAATTTTTTATTTGTAATGTTTTGTATTGTGTATGTTTTGAAATTGTATGTATGTGTATGTATATATATATATATATATATATATATATATATACACACACATAAATATAAATGTATGAAGTATATTGAAGTATTTAAATAAAAAAATGTGTGTCAGTTAACTTTTTTTAAAGTTGAAATAGGTTTTTTGTTTATGTTTCTGGTAACATTTTAAAAGAACTTTTAAATAAACAATAAAATTAATTGTCTAATTGAAGTTAAATAGCAGAAGTTAATTTGAAAGAATCACTTCTCTCTATTTATTTAGTTTGTTTGCATGTTTCTATAACAACAACTTTCATTAAATAAATGGTCAAATAAATTATAGCAATTCTTTTTTTAAGTTAAATGGTGAAAGTTAATTGTTTTTTAAAGTATACTATTATTTATGTTTATTTGTTTATGTTGTAAATAATATGATTTTAAACACATAATATAAATAGTTTATTTGGAATTTTTAACTTTTTACATTCTAAAAAATATATATATTTTTAATTTTATCATGTTTTTATTGTGTTAACTAACTAGTTTGTGATTGATTAGTACACAATGAAGAATTATTGTTTTTGCAAATGATATGAATGTATCATATAAATTATTAGCTAATGTGATTATGGAAGTGATGTATATATGTTATATGTAATAATCATTGGTTCTCCACTTTTCCTCTCATTAGTTTGACATATCAGATGTGGTCCGTAACATGAGACTCCAGAGGCAGGGCATGGTGCAGACAGAGGTAACAGCTTCAGAATGATTGATGCCTTTTAATGAAGTTTACTTCTGCTGTCTTTTTGCATTTAACATTTGCTGTTTTCCTCTCCAGGAACAATATGTTTTCTGCTACCAGGTCATCTTGTATGTGCTCAGATGTCTGCAGGCAGAAGAAGAACTCTCAGGTTAAACTGTGGACCCCACTGCCTTTCTGCTCTCCTGACAGACTCAAGAGATCAGCTAAAAATACCAGAATACTTCGGAAGCGGTTTCTTCATTTTCCTGCTGAGGCTTTGACCTCGTCAGAACAAATTTGTCTTAAGATGTTTTGGATGTCAGTGACGTGTACAATCCCTGCAGAATTTTGTGTATTCTTATGGCTTACATTCTTGACCATTGGCTGCTACTTCTTTAAAAACATTTATTTTATAATTTATCTTTTTTTTTTGGTAAAAAAATACAGTTTTTATAGATTCCTTAAAGATTATGGATCAAATAAATAAGAAATGAATTCATATTTTTTGTGGTACAAAATTATTCTTGTGCATTTTAAATGAAATGATGCTGGAAATGTTGCCTTGACAGAATACGAGACAGTATTTGCTTTGTAAATCTTTTAGAAATCACTGAGTTCCAGTGGTAATCAAAGAAATCGAAAGCGTTATATTTAGTGTGATATTTATCATATGAAATCTGTTTATATGTTTTAAAGCTGTTACATACTGGACAATTTGCAATTTGTAAATAAAAGAATGTCATGCCTTTATGGTTTTCTCTAATTATTGTGCTTTTTGACATTTCTGTTGATGTGGAAAAAATATACAAGGCCAAATAATCAAGTTGTTTGGTTTGACAGACACTGAACACTTAACTTCTCACAGTTTTTACATATTGGGACAATTAAACATCAGCATGAATAGTTTTAGCAATTTATATGATTAGGGTACAACTGATTTTATTATTCCCTTACATTTGTTTTCCTCAAACTCAAAACTAATATTAAGGATAACTTTTGTGAAAGTGAGACTAATATATTATCTAAAAACCTGAATAAACAAGCTTTCAATTGATGTATGGTTTGTTTTTATATGATATTTGAATGTTTGGTGGAGATTTGGCGACTATTTGAAAATCTGAGGGTGCAAAAAAAAAAAAACCGCTTCTGAAGTTGTAAATAAAATCCTTAACAATGCATATGACTAATCCAAAATTAAATGTTTATTTATTTATGTTACCAAATTTACAAAATATCTCCATGGAATATGATATTTGCTTAATATCTTAATGAGTTTTGCCATAAAAGAAACATCAATAATTTTGACCCATACAATGCTACAAATATATGCCCTGTCAAATATTCATATATATTTATTTATTTTATTGGACTAAAAATATGCTGAATGTAAAATAGGGCTCCTGCAGTACACTAAAACCCGCTTATCTACTGTAAACTAACCTTTTCGAATCTTTGAATCATATGTTTCACCAAATGATTCGAATGTTTCGAAGCGCTCGAAACCATAGACATGTATATCTATGCTCGAAACCCCACGCGCTGGTGACGCCTGCTGGTCAAAACTCTGTAAAACCACTGATTCAAATGGAATGATTCGCACAGGCTTCGAAGCTTTACCAAGCAGTGCTTCGAACGAGCACACCACTGGTAGCGACGCTTCTGTAAACCGGAATGTCCTATCAGACTTTCCGTACTTTGCTGGCAACATGGCGACCTCCTCATGAGCCACGCTGGAGCTGGATTAATCAAATCACTTAAAATAAAAGATATTTATTTAAGCTTGGTATAGGAAGACAACCAAAAATGTCGGGGCGCCACAATAACAAATTACCGACGAACCTCCCGCAGTTGCAAAATTTGATTAAGAGGGATCCGAAGTCCTACACGGAGGAGGTAAATAACGTGCTAAAGTTACTGAATTTGTCAACTAGCCTTCGGTGCGTTTCCCAAACGCATCGTTAGTTAACAGGGGTAAGTTAGTTCCGTAGTACGTTATTGGTAAGCACGCATATTGCTTGTGTGAAACTAAACACTGGTCGGTATTAAATCGCATTCTTTTAATGACTTTACGCTAACTTACGTCAAGAGATTCATTGAGCTTAACGTTACCCTAATGTTATTAGAACTAGCTCATTATCCAGGAGTGACGTATCCTTTCAACGTCTCTTGTATTAATTTATCGGACTTTTTAAACAGGGGGAAGTAGCTATTATATTATGACTTGTTCAATAAATAAAAAATGCGATGTGGCCTGTTGTTCATACAGTCTCCTATTGATTTACTATTATTAATATTAATATAAATGTACGGTATACAACTCTACGGTATAAATGCCTTAACGCTGCTTCACAGTAATCTAAATTATATTCATTTGTTGTTTCAGTTTTTGCAACAGTATCGTCACTATCAGTCAAATGTGGAGATCTTTAAACATCAGCCTGACAAATCCAACAAAGACCTGGCAGAGCTGGTCATGTTTCTGGCTCAGGTATGGAGGTGCTTTCTCTTAAAGTCTATATATTTCTGTATTAGACAGTTTATGATTAGACTCCTGTGTTGTGTTACTAGCTAAATGTGATGTTTGTCTTCAGGTTGGACACTGTTACTTAGAGGAGCTGTCAGATTTCCCACAGCAGCTGACTGATCTGCTCTTAAACCATCATACTCTGCTGGAGCCAGATCTCCGAATGGTGCGAATAGCATGTGTTGTTTAGCTAACATATTTATCCTAAATTACATACAGTGAAATTAATACACTGAAAACTTCATCAAAATCTGTCTTTCAGGGTAGTAGTTGTTTTTAACTTTTAAATATGTGTTTTCTAAAAAACAACAACTTTCTTTCAGACTTTCTGTAAAGCTCTCATTCTCTTGAGGAACAAAGATCTGATCAGTCCCACCAGTCTTCTGGGGCTGTTCTTTGAGCTTCTGCGCTGTCATGACAAGCTTTTGCGAAAGGTCTGTGAATTCTGCCAGCGATTCTGTTTTCATAATATGAATTATTTCTGATGAAACAATGTCCTCCGTCTCCTCAGACTTTATACACCCACATTGTGACTGATATCAAAAACATCAATGCCAAGCACAAAAACAACAAACTGAACACGGTAAGTCACTTGTAGTTTTCCATGAAGTCACATAAAGGGCTGCAGCTTTTCAGAATTTACTCTTTAAACTGTGATTATTCACTTGTAGAAACATGCTTTTGTATTAACTTCTGTGCTCAGACCTTGCAGAACTTCATGTACACCATGCTGAGGGACGCCAACCCCATCGCTGCCAAGATCTCTCTGGATGTGATGGTTGAGCTTTACCAACGGAACATCTGGTGAGTCCTTTGTAATGTAATATGATGCTGTTTAGTGTGATCTACAGTTATAACTTTTCTGTTCTCATATCAACTAATCAGGAATGATGCCAAAACCGTGAATGTCATCACCACAGCCTGTTTCTCCAAAGTCACAAAGGTGGGGTTTTTGTAATAAATAAGTATGAATCTCAGCATTGGAACATTAGTGTCTGCTTATATTAGTTATTGACAATTGATTTACTAATATACATTATATTAGAGATGCTCATTTCAGTAATTTCTCATAACCGACAACCGACGCTCGTTGACAGATTATTAACCGGTTAACTGACAATAATTTAAATGAGAATTGAATTCAAAGGATAGGCGCCTGTGACCCGTTAAAAATAATATTAATATCAAAGATGGCAACGTCCACAAAACTAAGTCTTACTCTTACCACTTTCTGACGTGACAGGAGTCCAATCGAGGCTCGAGTTCTTTAATCTATAACCTTCATTAACGACAGCAGCTTTGCGCGGAAAGTGGAGCATTTGAATCGCGTGCTGAACACAAAACTGACGAGAGCGGCTCCGGTGAAAAACCGACGAGATCTAATAAAACTTTCAGATGACACGCAGCTCATTTCTCCATCACTAGAAGTTACCCAAAACACACGTAAAAACACGTAACACCCGCTAGAAGCACGTTTGTGCAGCAGAGCGCGCGTTCCTGTTCCGTTCACACAGCGCGTGTGTTCCGTGAACGCGGTTGCGAGTCCTGAACATTTCCCGGTGAGTTCCGTTACA
>JAUCMU010000046.1:0-59007 GCA_032275025.1 Enteromius treurensis | reverse complement strand
AAATTAAATTAAATTAAATTAAATTAAATTTATTTTATTTTATTTTATTTTATTTTATTTTATTTTATTTTATTTTATTTTATTTTATTTTATTTTAATAATCAGGCATTTGATGAACATTTATTTGTTCATCTCTTAGTTCTCATTGTATTGCATTATGTTTCACCTTCCTGCCGATGAACAAATAAACAGCTCAAAACTGAATTAAAGAGTATTTTCTGCTGGTTGGTTGTAAATTTGCAGAGTTCAAAAGCTGCCAAGGTCTCAAAACTAAAAAGCATTTCTTCCAGACAGACCACCTTCGAGGTCTTTTTAAAAATTCTATGACATGTAGAGATGTTTTTTCTTTGTTTTTTGTGTTTTTCTGTGAAATCTTGATCACTAAAGTAAACATAAGAATCAAATATGATAATCAGGCTTGTGAGGAACATTTATTTTTAATCTCTCAATCATCATTGTATTGCACTGCATTATGTTTCAGCTTCAACATTCAAAAAAAAATAAAAAAAGCTGAACCATTTTCAGAATATTTGATTAGATTTGCAGGGTTTACCTTCTAGAAAGTGCCAAATATCATCTAGGCAGACCATCTTACAGGTTAAGCATGAAATCTCATAGAATTCAGAGGCAATTTCTTTAGATTTCCTTATTTATTTGTATATGTTTTTCAATGAAATCTTGATTTTTAAAAGTAAATATATAAGAATAATATTATTAGGAACAACATCAGAACCAAACTGTATATTTTTGCTCAGTTTAAGTAAGGTTTAGCTCTTTATTCTAACTATTGAAAGCACTAACTATTGATTTTACGCTGGTTGGTTCTGGATTTGAGAGGTTTAACTGACAAGTGCCCAAAGCCCCCTAAAACCATCTAGACAGACCATCTTGGTGTGTTTAAACATCTCTAGGCTGAGGTATTTCCTTTGTTTTGTTTGCTGGACCCAGAATGCCTCCACACTTCTCTTCCGGACTGAACTTCAGAAACACGTCTGCTTTTGTTTGTAACGAGCCTCCGGCAGACAGTGTTTCCAGAGCTCCTCCTCCCTGAAGCTCTGAACTGACCGGCCTCATTACTGATCCATAGATGAATGGAAAGGATTGTTATAGTCGGCCGAAAGTGATTGCTCGGGTGAAATACATTTAAACACTCCAGAAACCCCAGGTAAACTTTAGAGTGTAAACTGAACCACACACTCAGCGGTTATCCGGACACCGGAATATTTAAAGTGCTGTTCGCAAGCCATTTAACTAATAATGTGATGTGTTTCAGTGTGAAATATGATGTTTAAAAGGAAAACAAATGCAGGGCAGGACTTCTGTCTGAATCGGTCTGCAAAGCCTAGAAACCTTTTCACTCATTTATTTTAATGAGTTCAAACTTTTGGTTTTTATTTACTTTGTTTTATAGTAAATTATTGTATATTTTGAAATTATATTAATATTAAATATTATTTAAAAATATTATATTTGAAATATAAAAAAACTGAAAAATATTTGTTAATAATTTAATATCTATATACTTTTTTAAATAACATAAATGAATATTATTTATCTGTCTGCAAGGCCTATAATCCTTCAAACTTTAAATGCTTTCTAAATGTTTTTCCCAAAACAAGCTAAAAGCTTTATATATATATTTATTTTTTTTAAGATATAACCATTTTATTAAAAATAATAATAATTATGTATAATAAAATACATATAATAATTTAATACATTTTAAAAAAAAAATATTTTAATAAAATAATTGAAAATAATATTATGTCAAAAACGTAAAAATGTAGACCAACACACACAATTAGTTTTTATTAAAATTTAAAATTAAATCTAAGTATTTAGAGTGCTATTTGTTAGATTTAAATTTATTGCATTAAAATTTTCTGAATTGCAATTCTGAATTGCAATTCTATATTCTGTTTGTTACCTTAATTCAAATTCAGTGCCAGTGGAGTTATTTAATTTCAATGGAATGTCATTCCAGATTCTTAATGGAGTGAATCACTGAATTAATCATTCGCAATAAAAGCAGGAATATGCATTAGGAAGTAAATAAGACTGTTTCTTTTTGACTTTTGAGGCATTTTAGCACTGGCTGTCTGCAGATTGTTTTGTAGCAGATGAAATGCATTTGTTCAGGCCTTGTAGTCAATATCCGCTATGTGTGCCGTACATCGGTTGCCATAGTAATGAGTCAAAGCCATGCCAAGAGTCTTGTACAGAACCAGAGGAGCTGTCAGTGTGCAAAGAGAGGATGGAAAACTGGGAATTGTGCCTTTCATTGTGGCATCTCGCCATATTACTGAACTCATGAGGCATGTCAGACCACATTAGCCATGGAGAAATGACTGTATTTTACACATGGATGTGCTGTATCTCATTCGCTTAAATGCATTTTCTGTTTTTAAGTTTTATGTTGCTTTAAGAATTGCTTTTGCAATTCACAATTCCCAAATTGAAGCTGAATTTGATTTCACAAACAGGATTTTGATGTAAGATATAATAGAAATATACAGAACATTTCTAGAAATATAATTTATTAATAAGCAATTGTATTATACAGTACCAGTAAAAAAAAAAAAAAAAAAAGAAGAAGAAGATTATATTTTATAAATTGCATGTATTTTTATATTGGTAAACGGTATCTAGAAGTGACGTCAGTATTGTTTATAGAATTATTTTATTTTACTATATTATGTATTTTTATTAAATACTATTTTTTGCTACTACTACTACTACTACTACTACTACTACTACTACTACTACTAATAATAATAATAATTATAATTGTTATTTATTATTATTATTTTACTACTACAACTACTACTACTAAGAATAATAAGAATTATTATTATTATTAATTGTTTTGTGGTGGAAAAAATATTTTTTTATACATTTTCTTTATTATACAAACCTTACATTTTTGCTTTTGTTTTTAATATTTTTATTATTATTATTAGTAGTAGTAGTATGCAATTAACACCAAATATTACACTTCTAAATGTTAATAAATTAACAAATCATACTTTTTTTATTATTGTTATTCAAAGTTGCCTTAAACCAGTGTGATGGACTTTTTGTGTGTCAGTATGATTTTATTTACATTAAATTAGAAGTAAACGGACATCATTTGTCAAAAGTCAACTTGTTTTGGAATAATGAAATGTCTGAGAGTTTAATTTTCTATGTACTGTATCGTAATTGTTTTCCAATCATTCCAGAGTAAATGCCAGTGATTGACATTCTTCAGATATCCTCGAACACCTCCACTCTCTCCGGACGGTATTCCTCTGACTGTTTCTCTCCGTTTTACTCCACAGATCCACTCAGACTCTGACGAAGGTGATGGCTCTATAAAGTACACCATCTCTGGAGAGGGAGCAGGCACTGTCTTCATCATAGACGAGGTCACAGGAGACATCCACGCCACCGAGCGTCTGGACCGAGAGGAGAAGACCTTCTACACCCTACGAGCTCAGGCCCGAGACCGGCAGAGCGATGCACCACTGGAGCCCGAATCTGAGTTCGTCATCAAAGTCCAGGACATCAACGACAGCGAGCCCAAGTTTCTAGAAGGTCCTTACATCGGGAGCGTGGCTGAACTCTCTCCTATCGGTAAGAGTCACGATGGGTTTTATGAGCTCAACTGTTTGGCGTGCTGTCTGGGGGGCGGGCTGGGAGCTCGGCGGACCCCGAGCCCTAGGGATTTTAACCCCCAGGTGGCGAGGTGTGGGCAGAGCTCGGTGTCCGCCCTGATCCCCGCGTGCCCCCCGGGAGGAAGGTGAGATGAGTTGTTTTTTTCATTTATCAGAGGTTCCAAAATAGATGCATAAAACTTGATCAATTCTTGCTTTAGCAATGTTTGTATCCTAGCATAAACACCATAGAAAGTACCATAGTATTTTTTAGAAGTGCCAAATAAATGTCAAAGTACTGCATTATTGTCCTCTGATACCACTGTACCATGATCCGTCACAGTATTTTGTATTATTTTGGATCAGGCGCACCTCAGCCGAAGCTCTTATTGCGTGTTTGCGGATATAAAGGACTTTTAAATGCAGGTTACAATAATGTAATCACTGCAGCGGTGCACGGCTGTGAACTTCCTGATTGAAATTAATTCCTGCTTCCTCAGCACATCTCAGAAGAGAGAGAGAGAGAGAGAGAGAGAGAGAGAAATATGAGCGAGTCCTCCGTTCCCTGTAGGCTTCTCCACCTTTCAGTCAAATTATACATTAAAGAAGTGTGGACTTCATGTTTTATACATTGAACAGCGCCGGCTGTAATGAAATAACGCCTCTGCTTAGTCAAGCAGTTCCTGTTTGTTTTCTGCTTATGTTTGAGGTCCTGGACAGAACGAGCTCTAATGGTCTTATTGTTAAAGCCTCGGCAAGAAGGTCAGTGTTACTCGGCCAAACAAACTCAGCGGTACGTTTTCATTTAGGTGCATAAAATCACTGCATAATAAGAGAGTCTATAGCGTATATAACATCTCTTACAGTACTGTCAAGCAATATAAAACAGATACATATATAGTTATCTTGTTAGCAAAATAATGGTAAAAGTTAATATCTATTACATTGCTACAGTATATGGAATTTAACAGATTTATTTATTTATAATTCAATTGAGCTCACAGAGGCTGTATTTATTTGATTAAAAATGCAGCCAAATCAGTTATATTATGAAACATTATTTTACAATTTAAAAGGACTGTTTCCTATTTGAATATATTTTAAAATGTAATTGATTTTTTGTGATGCCATGTTGAATTTTCAGCATCATTACTTCAGTCAGTGTCACATGATGCTCATGAATTATTCCAACAATTTCCCCATATACTACCATTTTCAGAAATTACCTGAATTAATTCAAACTTATAAAATAATAATTTAAAATAACAAAAGCACAAACAAAATTACAAATTGTAAGTAAAATAAAAAACTGAAAAAATAACAATACAACCTAATGTGAATAATCAAAATATAAATGAAAAATGTGAAAGTTATGTAAATGTATAAGATAATTCTGTGTAATATTTGGAATGTTAAGTTTATTAATATTATTAATTATTAAATTGTATAATTTTATAATTAAATTAATAAGCATAAGTATTATTTAATCATTATTTAATTAATATTAATTGTAATATTTAATTGTTAAGGTCTTTTTTATTATTAATTTTTAATATAAAATCATAAAAGTATTTAGCATTTAATTTAATTTAATTTAATCTTTATTATAAAAAATATATATAATATGATCCATGTAATAGCTAAAGTATATAGTAAATTCATAAATACTGTAGGCATAATATTCTCTTGCAAAACTAAATTCAGCCGCGCAAACTTTTAATTGGTGGTGTGCATGTTCATTAACAGCAGGCCTGGCTCTCGCTTCATATTAAACCCGAATGGTCCTCTTGATCTGACATAAAGAGCTGCAGTAATTTTCCAGCCGCAGAGCTTTAAGTGACCGGCTAACGGGTGGTCTGACGTAACGGGGCTAATTGTCCCGCAGCAGATAGAGCTAATTTAACGACATGTTGTGCGCAGTCGCTTTCCAGCAAACTCGCCCCTAGATGTGTGAACAACTGATCTAATAAGCTGTGCCGTCTTACCACTCAGCCAGAGAGAATTCAGCAATAATCATAAAAAAAGTAATCACGGACGAGCCGCAGGCATATTCATTTTCACTTACCGCCTTTGTCATTTTCTGCCTGTCTTTCTTCCCCTCTCTTTCTCTCTCCAGTGGCTTTGCTGATACTCTTGGCCTTTAGCGCTCTGTCGAAGCCAAGTCACATTTGTTTGCATATTATTCACAAACTATAGATGCTTGATGCTGGCTAACCCCGAGATAAGCCGCAGACAGGGACAAAACACCGCCTGCTAATCACATTAGTCTCAAACCACTCCAGCGTGACTATCTTTTGTCTGTTTATTTTTTTGTTTTGTTGATTTCCACATTGTTTTATCATGTATGCATTATGTGGCTGTATTTTCTGCATGAAAGGATCATATTGCATACAAAACTTATTCATGGTGCCCAGTAAAACAGAACCATTGATATCTAGCGAACTGAAAAAATAGACAGCTAGTATACTATAAAAATGAATGTTTAATTTATATACATTAATTGCGATTAATCGCATCCAAAATAAAAGCTTTTTTTTCACAGTATATATATATATATATAAATATATTTTGAAAATATTTACTTGTATATACTATTTTAATTATTATTTTATATAAATATATCTAAAATATATACAAAGCATATTTTTCTGAAATTATTCATGCATGTGTTTGTATTATTATAAAAATAATATATATATATATATATATATATATACACATACAATATATTATGTAAACAAAAATCGTTATTTTAAATTTCACAGCATTAATATATAGACTGAAATAATCACAGGAATAGATTGCATTTTAATATACATTTACATAAAATTATAATTTTAAATTGTAAAAATATTTTACAATATTGGTGAGAGACTTCTTTTAAAAACAGTAAAATATATTATTGATTATATACTGTATTTATTTAATCTCAAATGTCTTTTCCAACGTGATAACCAATAAACGAATATCATATTTCAACAAATTATGACATTAAGTAAATGCTTGCCATTAGCCTTTTTAAAATAAATGATTAAAAATCATATTTGAAGTGGCATATATGTTTAAGTGGCAGGTTGTAGTGATTAAAACAATTGATTTTATTTTTTTATTTAAATAAAATAATGCAAAGTAATGAATATCTATGCTTTTTAATTGAATTAACAATACATTGATTTATCTTCCCAAAATGCAGGATTAGTTTTATAAATTAATTTTCAATATATAGAACACTACACAGCTCTACACAGTTTAGTTTAGTGCAGTAGAAATCTCTAGAAGACAGATATTTTCCTTAAAATGTATTTATATTTAAGCATCCAATGTCTTTTTTGAAGTCTGACTCTTGTTTGTTTGGAGTGGAGCTATCTGTGAATAATTAAACCAAATGCATCTCTTCCCTTCCTCCAGTTGTGAGAGCCAAAGTAGCGCTTTAAATATTTACGCTTCGGCAAAGCTTTGCCCACAGTTTCAGAACTCTTCAGATGCATGCAAAAATAATATGATGCTTGTTCGTGTTGTGCAACACAGATGTCTAACCGTGGTTTTAGTGGGAATGTTCAAAACCCCTTTGAATGATTCACCAATACGCTTTCTGCCAGTTTTAGATAATAGACACACAAAGCTGGCGGCACCATCATATTTACAAGAGATTTGCATTTTCAGAAGAAAATCACGGAGCAGGCGGCAGAAGAACAATGTTGAACTTTTTGGGTGACTTCATGATCCAGGCTTTAGTTCTGCATCGGCGCTGCTTTGTAATTATCCTGAATGACATGAAGGTACATGTGTTTGTGACGCACGCTCTTGTTGTACCGTGACAGGCCGTAAAATGCGCTGCTTGATGGATGGCTGTGCTGGAGAGTTTTGATTGATGGCCGATGGAAAGGTTATGTCACTGGGTTTGAACTCGGGCTTTCTGACGTCTGACCTGATTTGATCTGTGTTGACTGACATGGCTCATCAGCTCTAGAGGAGCCAGGGCATCCAAATGCACAAAAACACATTGAGGTATTACAAAGTGCATCATGAAGCAGATTTAGTCGATCGGTTTATATTGCACAGCAGTTTTTGACTGGATCGCATCATTTTTTCAATGCATGGTGGGTAGTTGATTTTGAGCAATTTTAAAAATATGTGTTTTTTTGCAATGCATTATATGAGGACTAGCTGATGTTTATAGTAATACTATTTTAAGTAACAGTTTTTATTATTTTGGCTTATATCATCAAAGTGTGTGTGTTTTTCTGTCTATGCCTGTGAGCCGGTTTGGTTCTGTTCAAGGTTTAAAACTCTTTAGTGATGCATTTGTTTGAAATGGAGGAAACATGGACTCCCAATGCACAAACTACACAACCTTTTCATAAGAAGTACATCTAAAATACAGTGCATTATGAAGGTGAATCAGCCGGTTTATACAGTATAGCACAATAGACTGTGTTGAGTTCGAGGTTGAGAATTCATTATTGTTGGGCTTCTTTTAAATCCCTATGGGTGAAATGAATGGGAAAATGACATCTGGAACCAAGGCCGCTGTAAATGTGGACACCAACTGCAAGGTACAACTTTTTAATAAAGTACCAGAGACTGTGTAAAGAAGGACATGAGAAGAATATATGGCAGATATGAGGTATTTCATTTGCTGCGAGCGCTTTATACAAATGGTCACATTGTGAGAATGGAGGAGAGGAGAAATGGGGCGTTCTGGTCTATTTTAAACAGATTGCCTTTAAATATTCAAAATGAAAATGATTCTGCTTTTGCTCGGTGTTAAATTGAATAAAATGGGATTAATATCTAATCCTCCTCTGTGCTTAGATTTTGAGATTTGCTGCGGCTGCTGCAGCGCCGCCTCGATCCATCTGCAGTCTTCTGGCTTTTGATGTCGTAAACTTCTGCTTTTTGATGTCTGCTTGAAGAAATAATTCACATCGACATTAAAATTCTGTCATTCATTCGTTAACAGAATATTTAGCAGGATGTCCAGGGGCCAGTACCTTAAACATGTTTTTAATCCCATCAGTTATTTTTTTTCTCATTCTAGTGCTTTCCTTTCATTTAAAAAGTTGTCCTTCACTCACTTTTAAAGCTTTATGTCCGTAAACGAATGAATTATTCAAATACTGTATGTTTTTACATATGTTACAACAAAATTAAAAACCATTTACATCTGACCTTTATTATATTGTGTGATTTATCTCATTATTTATCAGGTTTCTAATTTTTTTATAGTTTATCATCAACCAATTTGTATCTTCTTGATTTATTTTTGTATTATTGTTTTTTAAATATTAGTAATATTTTCAAATGAATTCAAATTCTCGTTGGCTCATTGGAAATACGTGCCTCTTCATACATTTCTGCAAAACTGAAAAAAACCTACCTATATACTGTATACACAGTAGAAATCGCTGCAGTTTTCCGTTGAAATGAACACTAGAGGCAGTAAAATTCCCACAGCTTTTATGAAACTTAAATTTAGTTTAACAATGTTTTCATTTGCAAAAACATTGTAATGCAACAGTGTTGTGGGTGGTTGTCAGGGCAACGTTATACAGTTGCTAAGGTTTTAACACTGTTGCTATGTGGTTACTAGGGTGTCCAAAAGTGTTCCTAATTTCAATGCACAGTAGTGATGGTTGCGAGACACGGTTTCCCAGTAAAGCATCCTGGTTGGGTCTGTTTAAGTACGTCTTTGTCAAAGTAGATGAACAATATGCAATGTAAATCCTTATGGGACTTCCTCGAAGATCCCTGCAATGGCCCATTGACTTTTATTACACGGCATTACCCAGTTCTTTTTTTTTTTTTTTCAGTCTTTGCTCATATCTAAGCGCGTGTTCTTTATTTTTAAGTGGGCGAATGAAAAGTGAGTCAAGTGTTGAGATGGAGAGAGAAATTACTTTTCATGTGAAAACACTTTGGCTTTTATGGGAGCACTAAACGATTGATAATGCGGAGTGATTCGGTGCGAGCGACTCTGACGGGGTTAAATAGAGGAGAAAGCGAGCGGCGGGCACAAATCTCCTTTACGACAGCGGCTCTTAAAGAGTCCTGCATGAGCTCACCTCTCCTGACCATCTGCTCCAGAGCCTCGGCTGCCAGCCTCAAACACACTTTGTTGACACCATTAAGTGGGTCATTCCTGTCACACAAGACTGTATGACCTTTTATATGTGCAGGATATAATTTAAGTATCCTATATGAAAACTTTCCCATCAAGCTTTAACTTCTTAATTATGACTTTATTAATGACTCACACAATGGTGAGAGCTGAGTTACTTAACGAGTTGCCTAAGTTTTTATGTTATTATAATGATTTCTGTTATTTCTTAAAATAAATAAATAAATAAATAAAATATATATATATATATATATATATAACAAAATGTATTTATTTATAAATAGTTCTATATAGTAATAAGTAAGATAAAAATTCTAAATAATATTTATACAGTATTTATTCAAGTAAAAATGACAATTTTATATATATCGTTAATAACAGTTTTTATTATATTAATTTACTGTGCAATTTTTATATGTAATAGTTAAGTATAAATAATTCGTATTTTTAGTATCTTATAAAATGTGCATGACAGTGACTTTGTCAGTTTGTTAAGGGAATAAATATTATATATATATATATATATATATATATATATATAATATTTATTGCAATATGTTACCATTTTATAATCTATAAAATTATGCATTTTTAAAAAAAATCTATTTTTTCTTTATTTATTTTTTTAATCAGCCTAATAACTGAATCAACTATTGATAGTTAGATGATTGATGTGCTCAACTGAAACTGCACTCAATAAAAAATGTCACAAAGCAAGTAAAGTCTTTTTTATTCAATTGTTTTTCTACTTTTTGGAACTCGGAGCACAATATAAATTTTTTTTTTCTCCAAAATAAAACAACATTATCAGTTTTTCTTTGCAGAAGTTGGGCTGCTAAATATTATGAATTTAAAATTGAATGTACAGTAGATGCATATGACGTCGGTCGTGGAAATGTTTTCAAGTGCATTTATGCATAAATCTTACCGGCAGCGAGGGACGAGGAGGAGGCAGTGCTTCTCAAATGCAGTCTTCCATAAGGCCGGGCACATTAAAATTAATTTTGCTTTAGAGCTTCATGTCCTCTCATATCTTAGCGTATGCATTTTTCATCGGCTATTTACAGTGCGGTTGGCTTTTCCCACTTCTAAACACTTCTTCCTTCGGCTCTTCCTTGAACAGCTTCTTGTCTCGAACCTTCTGGCTTGTAGATTTTCGAACAGATGACATCCGATCAAAGATCACCCGGCAGGTTAATCTCACGCCAGCCCGAGATAAGTCTCAGGACCAGAGCGTCTCTGGTGGGCATGGTATGGAGAGCTTCAACATCAGCTTATTGTTTGATCTATATTTGATGATCGTGCCAATCTAGACTGGCGTGTGGAGATGCTAGCAGAGGAAAACAAACCGGCCCAACACAAGCCCTGTTTAATCCACATCCTTCACCCCGTGTCGCTCTGCAAATATTAGCAGGAGGTCGGGTGAAGAAGGTTTGCTGAACTCTGATGCTGTACGTGTGATTACTTCCTAGGGCTGTGCGCTTTCCTTCCCTTGGAAACACTGCAGTGAATCAAGCTAGGTCGTATTTCAGCTCAGATTCGCATAAACATCCTGTCCGAAAACATGTTTTTGTTTTTAATTAAAACCCACACGCTAATTAAATCAGCTCCTGACAATTAGGTGATTAATGTGCTTAATTGTCATGAAAATAATGTCACAAAGCAAATGAAGCTTGTGTTTAAGACCATTTTTTGCATTCTGCAAAACATTATTACAAAATAAGATTTCTCAGAAGCCTTTACTCATATTTAATGTTTCATTTTATACATGGGAATTAAAGACTGTGTAACTTTAACAGTTTATCATCTAATAAAGGTTGTGTTAAACACAGGAAATTATTTAAACATTCATTAATAAAACTGAACAGCATTTCTTCACGAATGCAGCTGTATCAGATATAGATTTAGCTGTTTTCATAAGGAAATGCTAAAAAGGAGGCTTGTTTCTCTCTCTCTCTCGCTATTTTATCTCATTTCCATGTAGAAGAAGTTAAACTGAAATCAAACTGTTTATCTATTGGAAGTATTTTATGCTCAAGGTTGAATTTATTTGATAAAAGCAGTACAAATTTGAAATACTATTACAATTAAGAATAAGTAGACCTATTTAATTATCATTAATTTGTATCATTTATGATTCCATAAACAAAGTAACACATTTTTGCAGATTAAAATATTACTAAAATAAAACGTTAAGTAGCATAACTGTTTCGATAGATAGATAGATAGATAGATAGATAGATAGATAGACAGACCTGTTGCTAAAACTCTAGAGCATTTCAGTGTATTTTTAACTTCTTTTTCTCTCACACATTTGTTAGGCTGTTTTAGAAGAACAGTAAAAAATAAATAAATAAATAAACAAACCAAAATAAATAATATATAAAGTTGCACATATTGAATTCCCAGCCCACTCTAAGCTATATAAGGTGTGTGTGTGTGTGTGTGTGCCAGATACGGGTTATAACTGTGAAGAGCTGGATCAAGGCCTGTAAACATGCACTTTTTTTCTTCTTCCATCTACTTCTGGAGCAATATTTGCACTTGCTAGAATACACAGAGAGCTCAAACACACTACTATTACACTCAGACTGCAGCCTTGCCTTATCTTACCCGTAACCCTTTTATGTTTAGGAAATGAAGCCGGTCAGCCTTACAAAACTGTGCTGTAGCATGGCATCAGATGGTAGTGCTAGACTTTGGTGCGAATCATGTGCATGGACTTTAATAAACTAACAGGGAATGCTCTCAGAACTTCACTAACATTTTATGAACGTTACAGTGACGTGTTCTTAACGGAATGTTTCATACAATGTAACTTTATTCTCATAATATTGAGAGAAAACTTTCTGAGGAACATCCTTGTGATGTTATTTTGATTTTATTGGCACTTGATGAACTATTAATATTGAAAGGAACAAATACTAATGTAAAGTATGTAAAAACAATGTTCAAATGGCATCATTTTTCAAAGTCAATTGTTGGAAATAGTTTTTATCTATAACGTAAAATAATCAGGAAACTAGAACAATATCAATTGTTTAAACGAAATACTGTCATTTGTCAGAATGACAGAGAAATTGTGTGAATATAAGTGTATGTGTTTTTTGCTGTGATTTTTAAGTCAACTGTTTGATTTTACTTCAAAAATCTGTTTCACAGATTTACAGCAAGTTCTATCTTTTACAGTTTTTATTTTTTTACAGCTTTTTTTTTTTATAAAAATAGGTTTTTCTCTTATTCTTTTTTTTCTCTTCTTTTACCATTATTATAGAATTATAAACATTATTAAATGCCTTTTTCCAAAGTAGATAAAACAAAGATTACTTCAGTGTGTAATTACTTTGGAGCAAATTTTATTTTGTTAATATTGTTAAAGTCCAAATTTTATTCCATACTTAGATCTTTGAAAATGAGTTAAGCATATCTTCAAAGCAATGGCCATTTAATTAGCAAGACATTAAATAACATTATGAAATAGCTGTTCATTGAAGATAATAAATAAAATAAATAAATATATATGTAGCTATTTATATCTTGCAACCAGTTACCTTAAAAATAAATAAATAAAATGAATTCAATGAATCGTTTTTTTTCTTCTCTTCTGTGTATTAAAATTATAGAGTCCGCTAAAAGAAAATGAAATAAAATAAAAGGCCATCAAACGTAATGCATCAAGCCTGACTGGCCTTTTTTCTTCATCTGATAAATAGTTTCCAATTCATGTAAGTCTAATTGTGTACTTCTCCAACTCCTCGAGTGTGTTTTTCTTTTATGCGTTCCCAGGAGCCACTGCAGGACACATAAACCAGGATCTAATGACCTCTTAGTGAATCCGAGGCTGTGCATTAATGTGCTTCCTCTTCCTGTTTGAGTGTAAACACAATAAAACAACATTTGCATTTATATAGTTTTTCAGCAGTGGCGTTACTCGACTCAGGGCGGGCCGTCGGACAGCTTCATGCTGATTATTACCTGTGGAAAATTAAGATAAGTAAGTAATCCCATGAAAGGAAATGACTTCTGCATCTCCACTCCCAGTTAACCAGGGAAATGCAATCTTACAGTTAGATTTCTAATGCAATGCAGACGCTTTCAGACTTATCCTGGAGCGGAGTATGCATCTGGGATCTTTTGAAGATTGTGCAATTTTTTATTATTTTTTTCTGAAAATGGTCGGCAGTTATTTGTTGTGCTGAATGCCGATACGCAGAGTCTGTTTCCTTAATATATATCAGCAAATCTTCCTGACGGTAAGCAGCCCCATTAGGCAAAATAAAGAGAGATGCACAAAACTCAACTTGAAAGAGCGTCCGTACACTGAAACGTGTCAGAATGTCCTCTGAGTTTTATCCCAGTGTTTGATGTCTGTTTCTGCTCAGACCACCGAACGGATGCAAGGTTATAGACAGCAGAAAGCTATGAGACGAATAGAGATCAGGGGAGTTGGCTTCGCTTTAATGATAAAACATTGTCCTTTTCTGTAAGCCCTCGTGGGAGGCGGCGTTCGGGACGGAAGGCAAACAAGATTCTGACACTTCTCGTTAATTAACCTAATTAGCATAGGCCTATTATGTGGCCGGACGGTATCGTGACAGGCCTCGGTGAGACACTGCTACGATGACCTTTCACGGACACCAGCAGCTGTCAGCAATTACCTGAGAGCGATCGGCCGAATACAAGCTCTCCTTCAGCCCTGTTTCACGCTACATACAGTCACAGAGCGCCGAAGAGTCTTTATTCAGCAATGATGTATCATAATCATTCACCTGTAAATTATTATAAGAATTATTGAAATTGCGTTCGGTATACAAGACAAGCACACAAACACACACACACAAGCGTTTATGCATACGCACACACACACACACAAATGTAGGCTACATACTACATGTACTTATATATACACACATACTCTATTTATACAAAGACCCTGCACACACACATACATACATACATATTGATATGTTTCTCTGTCACTGACTAGACTAACTTCTTCGTGATCAGGATGGTAAAAACACTATCTACATGCATGATCTATTTACATGTTTTATATTATGATCTACATCAGCTCTGATTCTTCGGTTTATGACAATAGTCTTTTTTTCAAACCTGGTAGACCCAAGAAGTCCCGTAACTCGCGCATGCGCTAGGGCGTTGCTTACCGTAATCCACCTGAAACAGGGATTGATGTAAAATTAAATTAAATTAAATTAAATTAAATTTAAATTTTATTTTATTTTATTTTATTTTATTTTATTTTATTTTATTTTATTTTATTCTATTTTATTTTATTTTATTTTATTTTATTTTATTTTATTTTATTTTATTTTATTTTATTTTATTTTATTTACTATGTAAGGTTTTTCTTTTAAGTTTGTTTTATTCTGTTTCGGTTATAATAACCCTGTTTTCAACATAACATGTTTCTTGAGCAGCAAATCAGAAAAATGTGTATATATAAAGTAGACTTCTTTCTCCAGCTAACACTATTCTTAAACATCTTAAACAAGATCAATTGAATGATTTAAACTCCATCTTATTTGCATCTTACTTACGCAGTCCGTTCCTCTCACGCAGTCATCTCATTCTTTCTTAGTCTTTCATGCTGCTTTTCTGTGTTTTGTGGAGCTTGACAGACGTGGTCACAGTGAGCTGTTGTTGTACAGAAAAGGGCTTTGTAGAGATTCCTCCAAAACTCTGCTTTTGTGAGAGAAAGTCGTACAGGTTTGGAGCGACATGAGTGTGAAAACTCCCTCTTTAAACTCGGTGTGTCTTATCTTCTGTCTGCCTTCTCCAGGCTTTTCTTGCGAGAAGCTTGCATTTCCCCCTCAGGAATAAGGTCCATTAAACTTTATAGGCTGCGGGCTTTGCTTTAGTTAAAACGTGTGACTAAATGTAAATATGTGCTTTGTATCGGGAGCCAGGAGGCTGTTGAGGCGCGCACAATTGGCTCAGAAAATGCACTGAATAAATTTACTTAAGTACAACTAAATGTGCGGAAACACTTATAACTTGATGCTAATGAGATCCATCAGAGTGTTGTTTTTCTTGATGTGAGGCTGGGTCTGATGTGATTGATGTGTTTATCTGCAGGTACGTCGGTGATGAAGGTTATGGCTTCGGACGCAGATGATCCGACCTACGGAAGCAGCGCTCGGATAGTTTACAGCGTTCTGGAGGGAGAACGGTTCTTTACTGTTGACCGACAAACCGGTAAGTGCATAAACCGCTTCCCTAGCATTTCCTATTAAAAGATCAGACTAATTCATCCTTGTTTTCATTGCTTCATTTGCACTCAAACCTCATGATTGTTTTACTTTTTTTTTTTTTTTATGTTTTTTTAACTTTTTTTAAACTGGCTGTTCTTTGCTTTTTCTTTTTTTTTAAAGACTGCACTGTAATTTAGTCTTGTTTATTTTAGTTTTGTAAGTGCAGTGGCTCTTAGTTCTGGGTTTATCACAAAAAGCCTTAAAAAAAACCCTGTGAGCAATTTAGAGAAATTGCTATTGAGTGATATTTGTAGTTAGTAAAGTATGAAGTAAATGCTTGATTATTTTCTCAGTGGATAAACCCAGTTACCGAGTATTTCAGTGCTATTTTTAAAAATTGTTAGTAGCCAAATCCCTGATGAAGAGCTAATTCAAGATGACTTTCCTTTTGTCAAAGCTCTCAAAGCTCTGTCAAAGGCTGTATTTATTGGATCAAAAGTACAAAAAAGGCATTACTATTATAAAATATTATTGCAATTTATGACATTGATCACATGATCACTTTTAAATCATGATCCTTCAGATATGCTCATTTGCTGCTCAAGAAGCATTTCTAATTATTATCATGATCACTGAATATATAATATAATATAATGCAATGTAATCCAATACAATGCAATGTAGCGTAATCTCATGTAATGTACAGTAATATTATATAATATGATATATATTATAATAGAATGTATTATGTCAACTTCAACACATTTCTCATTCTACTTGTACTACATTTGTAACTAAAACCAAAATAAAATAAAAAATAAATAAAAGCAATAAAACTATATAGACATCAAATCAAATATAAAATCTAATACAATGGGTCAAAAATACGCAGCACAATTACTAAAACTGTCATTAAAATAAAAAAGGATAATGATACTGAAATAACACTAGATGAATCAAGATATTTGTTTTATTTATTTTATTTTTTTTCCAGGATTCTGTGAAGAATAGTTAGTTTAAAAGAACAGTGTTCATTTAAAAATTGAAAACTCTAACATTACGTATGCCTTTACTTTCATTTTTAATCATCTGAATGCATCCTTACTAAATGACCCCAAACCTTTTTTATTCATAAATGAGTGTGCTTTGAACACTCTAAGAAACATGTACAGTTCCCTTCCTTCCTTAAATAATTCTCAAGCATGTTTTGTTTGTTTTTCTGCGGCTGGTATGAGTTTTAGTAAACAGGGTCCGGTCCATCATCTCTGGAGTTTCCTGGGAATATCTCAGCTTTTGTTGCCTGCATTGCCTTCATTCCCCGGGGAACTAGCACTAAACTTTTAATGATTTCTTTTTTGGGGGCGGCGGGCACGAGACCTGAGAGCAGCGGATGATAAATGGATGTTAGCCGCTCTTTTCTTCTGATCTGAGAACAGTTAGATGAGCTGGAAGCAGATGAGCTGCACAATTCGCTCCTGACCTCCTTTATTTACAAAAAAAAACAGCATTAATCTCTGGATGAGGCTTTTAGTCTTTGACACAGGATAAATAAAAGGGCTAGTTGAGGAGTTTGATATTAATATCAGTTTATTAGATCCAGTGTTGGATGCTTGTGTTTGAACTACGGCTTCTCATCACAGGCTCTCCAAATCTACAAACCGTTTGATGATCTTCTCATTTGCTTCTGCAATTTTCTCAAATGAGAGGCTTTTCAGCCTCTTGTCACGATGAAGTTCTAGCAGAGCATGGAAGAAATGCTGTACCAGAGGAAGATTTAATTGATCAGAGCTTGGTCTTTCATAAGGCTTTTTTATGAAGATGAAGAAATTGACGTGTCTTTTTTCTGCTCACCAAGACTGCAATTATGTTATTAAAAAAGCAGTAAAAAATGTAAATATTATTACAATCTAAAATAACTATTTTCCATGTGGAAATATGTTAAAATATAATTTATTTCTGTAAAAAAAAATCTGAATTTACTCCAGTCTTTAGATTCACACGATCCTTCCGAAATCAATATGTTCAATTACTGCTCAAGAAACATTTTGAATATGGAAAATTGTATTTGATTACTATATATACGTGTGTGTGTATATATATATATATATATATATATATATAGTTTTTAAATTTTCAGTAATGGCAATGGAATGGCATATTTCCATTTTCCACAAGGAGAATTAAATAAAATAAAAATACAAAAAGTAAGAATAAAATGCAAAATAATTTAAATAATAATAATTTAAAAAAAAAACGAATAGCCCAAAAAAGCTCTATTATAATATATTGTAATGTATTGTATTGTATTATACTATATTATATTATTACTACTAAAATTCTGCAAAAAGACACACAATTGAGAATTGTTGTTTGACACATGGTTGAATGTGGATAGCAGCTCATGTCATTAAATAATAGAAGAATTTAGGGAGAAATGTGTGATCAGATTAAGATCTCTGACAAAGAGATTTTCAGGGACAATGTTGGCATTTAGAGACACATGAGATTACTGTGGTGTTTTTCTTAGACCTCCGCAAAGTTCTCCATTTTTTTATTTCATAGTTCTTTTGGAGAAACGGTGGAGGTATTCAAAAAGATCATCCCACTATGTTTCCTTCAGTCGTCTCTCAGGTGGAGTGCTTTGAATCAACAGAACTTCAGACTGTACTTGTGATGGATTTGATCTCGGGTCAGCAGCTCTCTGTGCTGAAGAGAGAGGAGAGAGTGAATATGATTTCAGCAGCACAGATATATCCGGCACACAAACATCGCCGATGGCTAGCGCTTCCTGCCAGGAATACAGATCTCCAGCGTATAGCCACAGAGATGCAGATAGAAGCAAAGAGCGAGAAGAGACTGACACAGACAGCCAGACGAGCGGCCCACAAGGAGCACCACGGATTTGTTTAGATTTTTTGACTGCAGGAACAGAGCATATTATTGTCTTCATGTTTCAGAATAGTGCTGTTTGTAGACTGAACATGTATTCAGGTCATATTTCACACCCTAATATTGTTTTTTGTTTTTTAATTTGCTTTTATTATTATTGCATGACATTATTTCAATAGAATCCCAGCAGTTTGTGTTTCAAAATGTGTTTGCATTAAAGGAACGCACCAGTACTTTTAGAAATAGGTTTATTTTCCAACTGCCCTAGAGTAAAGCAGTTGCCGTTTTCGAATCTTTTACCTGCATCTTAGCATACACTGTAAAAAATAGGATAGATGTCCCGATCAGCTTTTTTTGGCATTGAGTCCGAGTCATTTGATTTTAGGTATCTGCCGATACCGATTCCCGATCCGATACTTCTATAATACATAAAGAAAGCATAAAGAAGAGCGAAGAAACAGCTACAGGATGTTCATTATTTATTTATTTTTTTATTCAACTTATTTTAACATACAACTCTGTTAATAAACAGAGCACTTCTATGAAGAAGCTTGAACTATCAAGTATAAAAAACATATTTTTTCTTCACTTTTGGACTTTAGTGCAACAGTAAATATTAAAAAAAAGTTTAATTTGTGCTAATTTGTCACAGGGCATTTTTTCTCTCCTCTTCAAACTCTCAGGTTTGTTTTCCACCTCTTTCAATCCCAATTTTACATATCTCACAGTTTGCAATGGCAATGTTGTTAGGGCTGCACAAAATCCGGTTCTGCAATCAGCGGTAAATTCCATCAGGTGCGTGGTCTTACATTGAGCCCCATTTACTATACAGAGCCGTTATTCACTGAAGAGCTGCGCAAAATCACGCTGATAATGAACCCGAGCTCATCAGTGAACAACGGCTCTGCGTAGTGAATGCAGCTCAATGTAAGACCAATTTAAGACACCTGATGGAATTTTCTGCTGATTACAGAACCGGAATTACTGACAAGATGCGCAATGCATATCGCGTGCTGATTATCGTGCCGCCCAAATGTTGTTGTCATTAGCTTTATAATACCTCCAGACCGCAGACATACTTCAAGCTGCTTCCTTGTTCTACTTTAAACAAATAGCGTCTCTGCAACAAAGCGACGCCATGCCGCCCACGTTGCTGTCCCTTTGTGGAGTCAAGAGGTCTTAAAAACTGTCAAAAAAAAAAAAAAACTGTGAAAAGGTCAATTCCTGTCAAATTTATAGAGAAAAAATTTAAACTGACATTCCCAGAATTTCTATTCTATTTCAGAAATTCTAGAATTTTATCAGCTGCCCTTTTTAACTGTAAATTTTTATGCATTTTTTGTCATTGAATCTAATCAAATTTTGAGTAGGAAAAATATTGAAACTCTTTGGTCATTCATGAGCGAGATTCTAACGGTCTAATAAGATTCAATGATCTATGCTAAGCTACAGCTAAAGTCATTTTCAAAAAATTGTGACATGCTCCTTTAATGTAAATTTGGGAGAAGTATTATATTCTTTAATTTTATATGCAGTAAACATTTGAATTGTGTTATCCGATATTTTAAAATAAAGAGCATGACACAGTGCTTATTGGACAGCATTTTTAAGCTGGCAGCTCTTTGCAAAAATTCTTGTAGATTAGCGCACAGATAAGAAACAACTGTTTATCAACAGTTGCGTTGCGCTTTCACACTAGTGCATCTGACTGACACAGAATGAAAAGCACAAGGCTTTGATAGTGATTTCATGGGCTCTTTAATGTAGATGTAAGATGGTGGCTGATGAAATCTTTCGCTCATCACTACTGTAACGTCTGCAGCCGTCTCCTGCCGTTTGACTGACAGTGATTTTTAGTGGCTTGTCACGTTTCGTGTCAAATTCACTGCATCCAGTCGTGCTCGTGTGAGAGAGAGAGAGAGACCGTGAGGAAAGGTTATACGCAACGGGTTCTGGCGTTTCAGCTTATCTTTTGCATGCATTCTCGAAAAAAGGGTGATTTTAGATTTCCCTGCGATGTGAACAGAAGAAAGCAGCAGGAGTGTCAGGCTGGCGTGTGTCCTTTACCATTCTCATCATTTCCATGCCTGTGTCTAACCAATGCCATGGCAACAAAGGATAATTGCAGTCCTTCAGGGTAACACAGTGCCATTGTCTTTATTTCACTCCCAAAATATCTTGATTCCAGGACCTGTGTTCCTGAAGCAGCTTGGCTTTAGAAGAGAAAGTCATTTACAGACTTCCACAGCTTTTGAAACATCCTAGTTTCCTAGTGTTTATTTGCATGTCATTCTTCCATTTAATACCTACAGTATGAGTTTGAGCTTCACTAATCCTGTTAAGAACAAGTTCTGGTTAAAAAATTTAATATAGCTACTATAAAAAAAATCTTTATAATATAATATAATACCTGTTTTTAGCTTTTTATACTTTTCAGTTTTCATTTTCGTTTCGGTTTATGTTTTTAAAATCTCTCTCTATATAAAAATATATATATATATATATATTCAGCTTAGCGGTAGGTTCAGTATACTTCAACTTAAGCTCATTTTATTTCACTGCATTTTAAGCAGCGTGTGTGTTTTGTTTTTATATACATACACACCCCATTATAGCATTTTTAAATATTTTGAATTTTAATTTTATTTATTTAGTTTTACATAGTTTTCATTTAATTCATTTTTTTTTTTTTAGAATTTATATATAATTTTTTATGTTTATATATAATATTTTATATGGCAATAAATGCATATTTTATTTTGCAATCCACTTTTAATCCACATTGTTGTATTGTTGTTGGCTGTTTTTTAAATTTGTTTTTAAATATATATTTCTGTTTGAGTTAATAATATGCAAGTTGTTGTTTCTTTTTGTCTATTATTTTATAATTCCTTTTATTTCAGCCTTATTTTCCATTAACAAAATTTTTTATTTAATTTTTGAGTTTAATGAGTTCTCCTTTATATTTATATCAGAGTACTATAATTGGTAACCATGGCAGAAGGAACTTTTAATTTTAATTGCATAATAGTTTCTTTAAATTGAAGGTAATTGTGAGAGCACAAGAAGTATTAGTGGTTTCAGACATGTAATGCTGCTGGTGGGACCTTTAAACACCCATCATTCCACTCTCTTCTACTTTGGTGTTCAGGAGTGATCCGGACGGCCGTGGCGGATCTGGATCGTGAGACGCAGGACCGTTACGAGCTGGTTGTCAAGGCAACAGATATGGCAGGCCAAATGGGCGGCCTCTCTGGTTCCACTACAGTGACCATAGTGATCACGGACGTTAATGACAACCCTCCACGCTTCCCTCAGAGTGAGTGTGCTTCGACTGAACGCTGTCATCACAACACTTTCTTCAGCACATGCTCAGCACATGTTCTTGCAAAATTACAAAATGTGTTGTTCAAGCCATAAAGGCTAACACTTTAGAATAAGGTTGCATTTGTTAATATTATAATTGCAAATTGGTAATTTTATTTACTATTATTAATATTTTGTTAGGTGTTTTTGTCATATTCCACATTTCTATTTAGTTTTAATTTGCTCTTGTTTCATTTTTAGCAATTTTTTAAATTAAATAGTTTTTCTTCTATTAAGCTTGCCAATACAATATTTTTAATTTTACTTTAGTGATATTTATATTATATTATGTAAGTTTATTTTTTTCTTTTTTACATTATTTTTGTGCTTTTGTCCTTTTAATTTTAAAAAAAGTTTGTATTTATTTTTATTTTATTTGAGTATATATATAGTTTATTTTTTCGGTTCGGTTTTGGTAACTGTAGTACTTCAACTTTTGTTTTGTTTAGTTTCTGTTAATTGCCAAGGCAAAATTTTTAATTTTACCTTATTTATTTATTTATTTAGACATTTTTTTTGTAATATATGTAATTTGCAATATTTTTAATTCACATTAATGTTTTAGTTCTCCACCAAATGGTAGTGGAATTTAAAGCATGGTGATTTGCAGGTCTAAAAAAGACAACAACATTGATAAATGGGTTACACTCATTTATTGGCCTCATTTATTGATAATATTTATCAATAATCAATCAGACTTATCAGTAAAGAGCATAAACGGCATTTTACAATCTGTTGCACACATTATGTGGAAAAAAGTAGAGCTCTGTTTGTGCAACTGAAGAGGCAACCTTGATAAAATTCTTGTTATTATTAATACTTTAAATGATTTGTTTAAGTGCTCAAAAGACTCTAAATTCCAGATGGCAAAGTATGTAAATTTTGCATAGTGATTCTGTAATGCTGGAACAGCACAGCTCTGTTTGCTTTGGCTCACTTTAAGACGACTAATGTGCTGGAATCATTGAGCAGCTCCAGCTATAAACTAATAAAGCGCAGAATTTGTCCCTGCTAAGAATGAGGCAAGCCAGACACTACTTGAAGATCTGAACAATTGGAACAAACTACAGTAATAGAGTTTTGAGTTTTGTGAAAAGAAACAAGCTGTGAGACGAATGTTGCTCTTGAACATTCATCTACTTGCAGAGTCTCTTATAGAGAAAAAAAATGGTTAGTTTTAGTATTGGTGTTTTTCCGGCCTGTTTGGTTGTTAAATCCAATCCTAATACTCTTTATTGATAAGCTGATGTCTTAAAGGAATAGTTTACCCAAAGATAATCATTTGTTGAAAATCCAAGATGTAGATAAGTTTGTTTCTTCATCAGATTTGGAGAATCTTCTTTGTGAGGATGAGTAACTGATGACAGAGGTATTGAGGGTACTATTTCTTTAAATCGCTGACTGTCATTGAAAACAAATGGCTTTTTTTGTTGCTACAAATGACTGTGAGTGTGAAGGCCACTTAACCTCTGTTGTCAGTTCTGAAGGTCTATCAAAAATCCCGTCAGTCAGAGTCTGTCAGTCGTATGTGTTTGGTCAGAAACATTCAAGTCCAATCCAAATCCTTCCAGCCTTCAAACTCAAAATGTTTCCTCGGTCTAAAAGAACCTTTCAGCAGGGATTTCTATTGATTATACATTCTGTAATAGTGGGTGTACAGTACAGGTTGATCTTATCAGTGCTAAGCTGACATGTCTTAATCGAATCTATACTGTAAAAAATCAAACTACATCTGTTCCAGTTACAAAACTTTTGAGTCTCAAATACTAAAAAAATAACTTTTTTAATTATTTAAACAATATAAAACCCTTGTCAGAGCAACACAGTTACCCCAAATGTTGTCCCAACTAGTCAAACACAGTTGTCTGAACAAAGAATTTAAAATATAAAAAGCTCATCTGTTTAGCCTTTGCTGATTGTCACCGTTCTTGAGGTTAGTGTGTCTAAATACCCTTTCAGTCGAATCACTTCGACATTACATAAGGGAAAGTGTAACGTCTCCGTTCCCTCCTTCAGGGAACGTGGGTTGCAATAGTAACCTAGACGTTTTGAGGCCTAAACCACTTATGTCTGTTTTCTGGATATCTTAGACAAACAAAGACAATGTTGTACACTTGTTATAATAATTTATCCATTAATGTTTGTCATTTGTTAACAACAACAACAACAACATAAAAAAACATCTTCTAAAAACAGAAAAAAATAATTAATATTGAATCAACATTCAATTTAATAAAGTGTTTTAGCTGAGTGAAAAAGAGACATGTGACTTAACTCAGTGACTTGCGTTGAGTGAACAACTCTAAAAAAGCTAAAAAATAAATTAAGCTAAGTCAACTTTTCTTTTCTTTTTTACAGTGACTACCATTCAAAAGTTTGGGATTTGCACATTTTTTTATTATTTTTTTTATTTATTCATTCATTTATTTTATGTTCACCAAGACTCTGAAATATTATTACAATTTAAATGTTTGTTTTCTATGAAAATTTCTGTGATCAAACTGTATTTTCTGCGTCTTTACTCCAGTCTTCATTGTTACAGGATCCTTCAGAAATTATTCTAATATGCTGATTTGCTGTTTAATAAACTTTTTTTATTTTTTATTATCTATGTTAAAAACAGTTCTGCAGGTCTACTGTTAATTTTTTTGGAAACTGTGATATATATATATATATATATTTTTTTTTTTTTTTATTATTTTTTTTATTATTTTTTTCAAGATTATGTGATGAATACTTTTTTGAAATGGAAATCTTTTGCAACATAACAAATGATCAATTCAGTGTGCTTTTGAATAAAAATATTTTTCTAACTTGAAATCAGGAATGATCCAAAACTTTTGAACGATAGTGTGCGTGCTTTATATAAAATTTAATATTTTAAAATATGCCACTAAACATTGAGCAGTGACTCAAATGAATCATTTCGTTGAGTTTTAAACTGATTCATTACAATGAATGATTCACAGATGCTTCTTGAAATGATCTTCAAATCAGGCTGGCTTGTGTTTGCCAGTGAGTCACATATCATCTCTTAACCTCAGAGCCCATACTACATCCGTCTAGAAAGATTTATGGATAATCATTAAGAATTGATTTCTCTTTGGAGAAAATGAATGGTCTGTTTACATCCAGAAGACGTAACTGTAGACTGTTCTATTTAATTTGAAGCTGTTTCAACAGCAACACAGCACAATGTCAAACCTCGCTTTAATAAGCACCCCGGCCTTATAATGTACACTCTGTAATACATAGGCAATAAGCCTGAGTGCAGCATGTGTCATAACGGAGTATAAAGATTTCAGTTGGGCCGACAATACAAAAAGCAGCTTAATGAATTAGATGCTAGGGCAAAACTGGCATAAATGAGGTTTTTGTAGAGAATGAGAGGAGAGAGTCATCGAAATATGGAGAAAAACAGACATCAGGGCATCTGAGACAGTATTACAGTGAGTCTCTTTGCTGTAATAAAGCTAATGCTGCTTTTCCTCTGGAGAAAATGGAAAGGGAGGACGGAAGAACTGCAGAAAAGGGAACATAATACCCCAACGTGTTTCACTGCTCTATATACAGTGTGCCTGCAAACAGACACACACACAAACAAACACACACACAGGAGTCCTGCTTCCAGACATGAAATGTATTAAAGCATTGGCCACACTCTCCGCTCTGATGTGAACAATGAGACAAAGTGCTTTTTATTTATCTGAGCCTGTGATGTTTTACAGCCGCTCTATTCAGAGTCACAGCACAGAGCTGGCCTCCCATACCATATATAAGTCAAACACACGCATGAGGCCTGAACATAATAAAACACATTTACAATCACTGAGAATCTAATAGCATGGTTCATAATATTTTATAACTCAACTTTATCAGACATTGTGATGTGCACAAAATTCTGCACATAACATTGTTCAAAAATGTCAGTAAAGACATTTTTAATGTATAAAGAAATTCATATTTCAAATAAATGTAATAATTAACACATGCACTGTATATATGTGTGTGTGTATATATATATATATATATATATATATATATATTATGAAAACAAAAACGTTTGTCTTTTATTTTGGATGACGATTCATTGTTTGACAGCACTGTTTTCTACATTAATAATAATCAAAAATGTGACTGTGAAGACTGGAGTAATGATGCTAAAAATTCAGCATTGCATTGCAGGAATAAATTACACTTAAAAATAAATTCACATAAAAATGGTTATGTTAATAATATTTCACAATTGTAGTGTTTTTGCTGTATTTTAATTAAATAAATTCAGCCTTGATGAGCATAATTACATTGTTTTATTGGTGCTTATAAAATGAATAGGATATTTAGTGTAAAATGGTGCAAAAATATTTAAACGTATTTCAATTTTAAAAAGCAGTCCTTTTAAGCTTTTCAGAGCAAATAGTCTCATACAGAGAAATATTTCACATTATATGTTTATTATTTAATATTTAAAGGATTTTTCTCTCTTCTTTTGCTATATTCCCCAGCCCTAATATGCATGCATTCTCACCCTGGTGTTTCAACATGAATGGAAACCGCTGTGAAAGTAACATGCTCTCTTTGGCTCACAGAGATGTATCAGTTTTCGGTCTCGGAGGGGGCAGCCGTTGGGACGTCGATCGGCCGGGTGATCGCGACAGATGCAGACATGGGCGAGAATACGGATATGAGTTACCTGATCAAAGACGAGGAGGGCGGAGAGCTGTTCAGGGTCTCCACTGACGGAGATACACAAGAGGCCGTCATCACCATCAAAAAGGTAGATGGAAGACATTTCTGAAGGTCATCCTGCCCTTCACATGTGGCTCTAGGGTGTAGTTTGGTGTTAGATAGTGATTTTAACATCAAGCTGTGATTCAACACAGCATCAAAATTGTTTAATATACTAAAGTGTATTCTAACAAAGAAAAAAAGAACATAGAAAGAATAAAATGCTTCAAAATACTTTCATTTTATTAGTTTTAGTTATTTATTTATATTTATTAGTTTATATAATTTGTGTATGTGTGTTCTCTGTATATTTATTATGTATATATAAATACACACATACGGTATAAATGTAAAAATATGTACATATTTATATTGTTATATTTTTTATGTTTTATATTATATTTTGTTATTTAAAAATATTTTACTGAAATGCATACATGCATGTGTGTGTATTTATATATACATAAAAAATATACACAGAACACACATATTTAGCAAATATATATATATATATATATATATTTTTATTTTTATTTTATTTTTATTTTTATTATGATTATTAATTTATTTATTTTCTAAATGTTAGTAAAATTGAATTGTTTATTTAACATTTTTACAATTAAAATGCGGAGGAAAAATAGCTAATATTTTTATTCAGACTCAAACTGAGCAAGAAATATGAATTTTGCTGCAAATGCTGTTATTTATGTGGATGACATTGTAATATTAAATACGATTTTTGTAACAGTAAAAATGCATTTAAATATCAGTGGTCATTTTATATCTTCAATAATATGTCTTCATAAGATGAGAAGAAAATTATCCAAACATATAATGCAATCCTGATTGAGGGATATAAAAGCTCCTCAGAAGATGTGAGATGTTTGGAGGCTTGTGAAGATCATTGCTCCGCTGAAAGAAAAAGCTTCTGGAAAAAACGCTTCTCAGAAGACCCTGATGATCAGATTTAAAGCGCACTGATTTTTTTTGAAAGATGATTGATGGAGAATGAAGTAAAGCTGAGCTGCTTCATCTGGACTACAGTTGTTCTGATGGATTTTTGATAGAAATCAGTTAAGATTTGACAGCAAAGAGATACGTAAAGCACCAGCTGAAGCTAGATGTTTGTACAATTACACTAAAATATTTCACAGCCTTAGAATATGTGTGTGTTGTAGTCTTTCTAGTTTGTAAATATCTCTGACTTCAGCCTCTAGACTTTGAGAGCAAGCGCACTCATAATGTGGTCGTGGAGGCTGTGAACAAACACGTGGACCCTCGTTTCGTGGATCTGGGCTCTTTCCGGGATCAAACCATCGTGCGGGTCAGTGTGTCGGATGTGGATGAGCCTCCCATCTTCATCCCTGCGGCCGGAACCATCATGGAGGTTCAGGAGGACGCTCGCTTGGGCGCACTGGTTGGGATTGTGACGGCCAAAGACCCAGATATGGATAACGTTCCCATCAGGTACAGAGCAGCCTATTAATATACCGTGCATCTGAATTTATACTTGTGAGATGGTTTAGGGTAAGATTTGTCATAAATTGAAAGAAAAATGGGTTTGCAAATGCTATTTATGTTGAATATAAGGTCAGTGCTGTGATGCGATTTGTTTCAGGAATATTTGTACCTACTTGTATATTAAGTGGCATTTTGCATGTTTTCAAATATTTTATTATAATATACGCTACTGTTGGGGTACTGTTTTATTATTATATATTTTTTTTATATTTCATGACTTTTTTTTAATTTACAGAAAATACAGTTTACAAAATAATCTCAGGTTTTATGTCCGTATGTGATTATGATATATATTTGTATACCTTCATATAATTTGTTGCTTATTGTCCTCAGATGCTTAATCTCCATTAATTAACAACAAATCAACAAAATAAGTGTTTGCGTACATGATCTGTTTATACTGTTTATATTTATTATTTATACATAAATACAAACACATTCATGTTAAAACACATGTAAGTATAAAAAATGTATATACATGTAAATATTTTCCAAATATATAGAGTGTTTGTATTTAAATATACATATTAAATATACACAGTACACATATATTACAGTATGTGAACAAAAACTTTTCTTTTGGATATGATTCACAATTAATTGTTTATATTTTTTAGTTTCAGAAAGAAACATACTAATTATACATTTTAATAATGTATAGCTATTATTAATTTAGTAAATAACTGTTTTCATTTAAGGAAAGGAAGAAAGAAATTCAGTGAGAATGCATTTCATTGATCAAAAGTTTCAGTGAAGGCATTTATATGGTTATGACATTAACAAACACAACAGTTTTCATAATCATAATAAGAAATGTTTCTTGAGCAGAAAATCAACACATTTGAATGATTTGTGTATAAATCACATAAAAAAGAATGACTGCAGAACTTTAGGCCTGAAATATTTAGTAGTAATATGCCCAGACGATTCTAGAAAAATTGTTGCATGAGCAAAACTTTGTTGCACAACTCCGCAGCTATAGATCTTACAGGGGTTTTGAATTTAAATACATCATTACGCTTGGCAGCGGCGGTGCTTTATCAGCTATTTTATCACAATGCACAACTTCAGTGACTGTGAGCCTCAATGAGATAAAGTGAAAAGGCAAAAGAGTTTGTTTATGTGTGTATTTGTGCATTAGTGTGTGTGTTTCCACACCCTGGCCACAGTCCACTTCTTCTTAGTTTAGACAAGGATCAATTTCCTCCATTGAGGAGCCTATTACTGGAGATATATGGAGTCACGGAAGCGTAACAAAGTGTGGCTCTTGGAATGTGCTGGCCGGAGGCTTTTCCCATTACGCTATGGGCATCTTGGCACGCACACTTATCAACCTGCCATCCTTCTTTACAAACACACACACACACGTGCCGTCCAGACAAGCCTCTTCACCTGCAGGCCTTGGGAAGCATGTCAAATGTCTGCTGGATCGCAGGAACTTTCTGTCTGCTGTTGTGTAGTCTTGCGTGTCCAGACCTGTGACTTCAGGCATAAAGTCTGGTTCACACCGAGGCTTATTCTGGCCAGGAACGGCACGCTTACGCGGGAAGAGACAGCGTGACTGGTGTGTTAAGTGATCAAGCACAGTTTGTTTTTATATGCCTTTATGGGGCAGGTTTATTAGAAATAGATTATGCTCAATAACCTGGCATGGAGAAGCACTTAGGTCCAGAAATTGAGTACAGAAGACTCGAAAACTGTGAAAGAGAAAGATGCATGGTGCATCCTTGTCAGATATCGGACAATTATACGTTTTTATTTATTCATCTATTTGCTTGATTTGATCATTCATCAGATAATCATATTGTCCTTTTGCATTTCAAATCTTCAAATTGTAAGCACTTTAACTGTATTATGCTTTTTTTCCCCACATTGTCGTGATGCCTACATTTACTTTTACATTTAGCAACTAATTAACATTTACATTTCTTAATTTTCCCATTATTTATAGTAAAGAATGTAATTACAGTGCAAAATAGATTTTCTGATTTGACAAGAAGTGAAATAGATTTAACATGGGATAAACAACAACAACAAAAAGGCATCACTGATTTAGTTTTACATTTATATTGCCAAAATTATTACTGCAGCTACATTGGTACTGCATTCATTAATATTTTGAGTTTGCTTTTATATTTATATTAATATTTTAAGTTTCACGTATAGTTATTTTGTGCTTTGCCCTATATATATATATATATTTAGTTTTTAGGCAACTTTTTTAATGAATTTGTACACTTTCAGAAATTGCGTTAAATTTTTCACAGATTTTATTTTATTCATTTTTTTCAAGCTTTAGTTGCCAATAACTACGTTGTTTTAAGTGTACAGGTCATAGAATAGCTTTCTTTCAGAGGCTTTAGAGGTGATATATCCACTAAAACAGATATCAGATTCAATTCCGGAGTAGCTGGATCCATCTTATTCCAGCACAAATTAAGACCTGCTTTTCAATATTTGATGCCTCTTAACCTCTTAATCTTCAGCAACGGTCTTTTGTTTCCAGTCAAACTGATAAAGACCCCTTTGTGAGTCAATCAAATTAGAGTTTGTTAGAGTCATTTCTATTTTGGTATATATGGTACAGCCAGTGAACGGACTTGCAGGTGGTCTGAATTGAGTAGCAACCCTGGCCATTACCAAAGATGCCCGCCCTGCATTTCGGTCACGCAATTCCACATCCTGATAGAGCTTTTCATTCTCCAGAGCCATCAACGCACAGAAATATGATTTACTCATTGCCGCAGCTCAAAGGTGACGCACAAGGGAAGTAAAAGGCTTTGGCTGGCCGTATAGTCTCTCTCTCACACATACACGTAGCCTTTGCAAATTACCTCCATTAAAAATGCATGAGGCTGCTCTCAAAGTGCTCCAGGTGTTATAAAGCACAGCGCAGTGGCTGGAAACTCTGCTGGTTGGCTGGCACACGTCGGCGTATGGCGTGGAGCCCGTGCCCATCGGTACCACTTTAATCATCTCCATTGGACTCAGCGAGCATACAGGGGCTTTGCCCAGAGCCCCATCACTCTCTACCACCCAATACCAGCGAGACGCGGGCGGATAGAGCCCTCGGAGAGCACTATACCTGCTGGAAAAACACACTCCTGCTATTTGGACAGGAAATATTTGTTTGCTTTCCTTCGGCGGTGGCTTTTTATGAGCTCCAAGAGAGACATTGATACCTGTGCTACATTTAAATATCCATGAGACTGCGAGGAATGTCTTGCTTTTCAGTAAAAACAGCTAAACATTTTTGAATCGTGATATATTTTCTTAAAACATTAATGAATATCTGATGAAGTAAGAAAACAAATGTTCCCTTTGAACTGATCCCATTGACAGATTTATTCTTGTTTGAAGTCCACTTTAAGGTATAGTTCACCCAAAGATTAAAATGAGCTGAATATGTACTCACCCTCAGTCCATCCAAGACATAGATGAGTTTGTTTCTTCATCAGGTTTGGAGAAAAGCAGCATTGCATGTTCTGCAGTGACTAGGAGTCCAAACAACTGATAAAAACATCAAAACTATCCACAAGTATTTCACACCACTGCAGTCCATCATCTCGTGAAGCCAAATGAAAGAAATACATCATTAAGGTGTTTTAAACGTCAACCTGTTCAAGCTAAAATCCGAGTCCATAATCCAGAATAACGCTTCCTCCAGTGAAGAAATGGTCTGGTCTGAATCAGGAGAGAAATCTGCACAGATCAAGCCAAAACAGTCCAAAAATTAGCTCTAATCAAATGATTAGACAGTGTTTTTACAGAGTATGGAAAACATCTCGATGGTGGATTTGTTTATTGTGGCTGTTAACTGCTGGACCGGAGTGCTGTGGATTATTGTGATGTGTTTATCAGCTATTTGGACTCTCATTCTGACGGCACGCATTCACTGCAGAGCATTCGTCACTGATGCAAGACTTCTGAGGAAGAAGCCAACTCATCTACATCCTGGATGACCCGAGGATAAAACCATATCCTTCCAGTAAACGTTCATTTACCGTTCCTTTTATTTTCTAAAGTAAAGAAGCAAAATATATTTTTTTTATCTGTACCTTGACTTCAGAATGTTTGGATATTTACTCTGTAAAACAAGTCAAAAATACTGTGCAAGAAAATCACTCTAGATCGAATGTTTACTTTACTTCAACTTTACACATGTTTGTGTGAAACTGATTTTAAGGACAGAGCTGTGCTGTTCGTTTTCTTAGCAACCAGACGTATTATTCCCATGCTGGCAGTAACAGCAGACCAAAAAATATTTACGTTTTTTTTCAGTGCAAGTATTTATTTATTTAGTTAGTTTATTTGTTCATGAAGAATGTTTTTGAATGCAGCCGTACATTAATGGATGCAGATTTTGAACAACTCAAGGCTACACTGGACTTGTGCTTCCATGACAATTAAAAGGCAATAAGACTAATGCAGATGAAAAATCATTTCCACGGCCCAAATTCAGGATCTTCTGCACCTCGACTTTAATAGCTTCTTTTCTTTCCTCTCCCTTTGGGCAGTTTAACTTTTTCCAAAGCGCCGTCTCAACCTATTGGCACAGAGTAATAAGCGCAAGGTAAAATAAGAAGTGAATTAATTCAGTTGAATTTGTGTTCCATAAAGTCTAAAACTGCAGAAGCTGACATTAAACTCTTAAGGGTCCTAAAACAGAAAGAGAGTGAGTGCAGCAGAGTCAAAATGACAAAAGCCTGATTGAGATTTGTCATCTCAACCTCTGTCAGTGCTGTTTGTAATCCACACAGGATAAAAATATATTTAGCTTTATTAAAGCACCGTATGAAATATTAATCATTTGTTTGGAGAGGGCAATTGAAATACTGACTCCAGTTTGTCCTCACAATTTGTGCACAAAATAAATGCAGTAATCCTGAATGAGAATGTGATATTCTCCTATTATATGATCTTCTAAAATGCGTGTTTGAACTGCTTCTACTTAAAATATCTTGCTCTGACATATCTTAACATTTTGTAAAACATGCATTAATATCTTAATTTAACTAAGACCTAGTCCTGGTTTAAACTAAGTCATGTTTGTGAAACTGGGCCATTGTGTTGATAAATAATAAGATGGCAGTACTGACACACAGATATCTCAAATATAGTAGGTAGCACACAAATTCTGAATGCCTTTGGCAGATCTCAAATGAGCCATTTTAATTTCGATTAATCTAGATTTATTTCAAAATTAATCTAGGCAGTGCCTCTTGGCAATGTGGATTTTCATTGCCTTTTATAACAGCTTTGGGTTTTACTTCATTATAATGGTCCCTTTAATACATTTTGTTGATTGTAAGTAACATTGCATCTACATATCTACTATCATTAGAGTGTTAGTAAAGTATTAGTTATTAGTTAGGTAGGGTTAGGATAAGTTGACATCTACTTGCCAAGTTGCTTAAAGTCAGTAGAATGTCTATTGGGAAACCATCACAGCAGATGTTAATCAGACAGGCCATTAACACACTCGAATGAGAGTTAGTTCACATGTAGGTGCAAGGTTAATAATTGTCAAAATAATGCTCTCAAAGGACCATCAAAATAAAGTGTTACCCAGCTTTGTTGTGTTAATTTCTGTATTTAACCTACAAGAATAGCCCTTTGGTCAAAGCGCACATAGTTTAACTGAATTAGTAAATGAACTAACAAGACTTATAAAGAATTTGATTTCATATTTTGTCATCAAATACAATGATGTTCAGACATTTAGGAGGCCAGATAGTATGGGACCTTGTATACTGTACATAAAAAAATATTTTTACTAATATTTAATTGGAATATAATATAGTTTCCTCCCATACATTTCCAGCTGTGATATATGATCCCTCTTATTTGCATCTCTATTATTTATTTGTCATACAAGGCATATCCAGGGGACAGATGTGTAGTCAGTCTACATAACATATTCATCTGGATTTTCTGGACATTCGCTTTACAGGTGAAGATAATTTAGTCAAAATCTGTTATTGTATTGTCTATTGTTTTGTTTTTATTCAGCAGGGATATTATGTTTTCAAACATTTTTAAAGTGAAATTACCATTAAGTGGCATTAAAAGCATATTTAGCTTTATCTGAGAAGAATGCAAATCTGTGAACATTTTTATAAACGTTTGTTCCATTAATCATTAGTTGCTATTGGTTGGATGTGATACTGATTATTGTTTGTTTTAAGTTTCATGTTACATCCATTTTTGCTTTTCTTTGATAGTGAATAGATATACACGGAGAAGATGGCTGGACTTGAGAACTCATCCGTTCCAAATCAGAAAAAACATCTCAATGTTACATCACTTGACTTTCAAGTGGACATTTTCAGGACTTCTGTGTTGTGTTTCAGTGTCCTGTTTGGACCTCCAACACACATCTATGTCCTGTGGCTTATTGTGATGGGAAAAAGAATTGTGTCTGAGTTTCAAAACTTCAACCTTTCTGTTTGTGAGCTGATTATTTGTGTGGATAATTTGCTCCTATTTGTGGCAATAAGATTTCCAGAAAATCTACTAACTGCATTTACAATAGGTTTCTACATCACCGGTCGTCCTCTGTTTCAGTGTCTGATGTGTGTTGAACGTTACCTGGCAGTGGTTCATCCTGTAACTTTTCTGAAGTACAAACCTCTCAGATATAAAATTTTCTGTTCTGCTGCTGTGTGGTTTACGACTCTCAGTTCCTGCTTGTTTTGTATGTTCACTGCGATCGACCATGTAAATGTGTATATGTGTTGTTTTATGCTTCAGTTTTTACTCTTTCATTCTGTTAACTTCTTCTGCTGTGTGTCTGTTCTTTGGGCTCTGAGGAAACCTGGACCAGGAGAGAGAGGGAAAGAGAAAAAGGGGGAAAACCACATAAGGAAAAGAGCGTTTAGTCTAATTCTTATAACTACTGTCAACATGTTCATCATGTTTGTGCCTGTGATTATTGGAGGATTTTTATATATATTTTTATCACAAAGGGTTCCAATATTTACATCCTTCAGCCTTTTATGTTTAAATCTGGCTGGTTTTGTGCAGCCTGTTCTTTATCTCCATCGAGTTGGAAAACTGCCGTTCTTTTATTGATCAGTAGAGACTTTGCTTTCTTTGTTTATGTGCTGCTGAAAACAGAAAGCCCATAATATGTTTGATCAGACTGCATGATCTGTCTTTTGCTTGTGTTTGATGTATTTGCATGTTAGGCCTCCTTGGGAATATTCAGTATGCAAAGTGTGTAGGCTATATTAAAAATCCTTGTAGTGTTGAAATATTTTCCATTTACTCCCAAGGTTTCTCAGTGATATTTTTGCTTAGTTATATCTTTAAACTTTAAATGTGTAAGAAAATTGTGAGTGCCTAGAAAAGGGCTTTGAAAGGTAATAATCTCCTCTTATAACCTTTAATTTAGACATGTTTTCAAATATTAAAAGTGTACATTTTAACATAATTAAAAATTAAATTAACTATTTTTTGTTATTTATTTGTTTCACTATGTAATTGAAGATTATGCAGTTTTATGCAATGAAACATAAATGTAGGGATGTCCCGATCCAGACCGGCCGATATGTTTGCACGTTTTGTCTGTAAAGCTGGTCCTGTAATCAGCGGTAAATGCCATCAGGTGCGTGATTTCACATTGAGCCATTTATACTACACAAAGCTATTGTTCACTGACGAGCTGCGCAAAACGTGCATTACAGATCGGCTGATCCAGATCGGGACATCCCTACATAAAGGTAATTGTAATTTTTTTATTTACACAAGTCTTGTCAAAAGTACATGCTACGTCAAGGGAAATTGTCATGCTTTTGGATTAAACACACACTTAAAGCTACTGAACACTAGTTTGTGACTTGTCATCAATTCTATTCATGAATAATACCTCAAATCATGTGGCTTGCTGAGGACAGGTCTACGGTGGCCGAGAAAGCTAAACACGCTGCAACTTAAGAAAACACATGCAAACAGACAAAAACAATGACAACAAATTAAGAAAACATCTTCATCAGTTTGACAACACAGGTGCTGCAAATTATTGCAACGCAACCAAACACAGAAACGCGCTGCAAATAGCATGGACCACAACAGAAATGTTTCAGGAGTAACTCTAGCTAACATAGCATTCAAATAATGTTTCACAGTTAAGTGTGTAATTCGTCAGATTAGTCAATATCAACGCAGATAACTCGCAAGCATCTGTCAACCGGGGGCGTCACCTTATAGCCATGCTCTGCCAGCCCTGCCACATCCGAGGCGGAGATGAAGAGGAAGGCAGAAATGGGCTTCCTCCAGGACCTAGACACCTCAGTGTGCAGGTGTGGGAAGAACGGAAGGCTCCGACTTGAAGGTGGTGGCTGTGGCTGCAAAAACAGCAGACAATCCAAACTGAGCCTGGCCACAGCGCGAGTCACCACCTCCATCAGATACTCATACTGGGGTCACTCACTCAAGAGCGGCCGCCCCATGCCCCACTTCCCAGGCAAACAACACACAGCTTGTTGTGTGTCCCGTGGCATCATAAAACGACCACAAGGACTAGCACACTGCACAAAGGTAATTGAAACGACACTGTTGCATCTACAAATTAATGTGTTTTTATATCAGTTTTGATAACCAATAACACTATAAGTTAGGTTTAGGGCTGGATTTGGTGTAGGGCATATTTCTAACATTAATATTAATTAATGTTAATGTAATTAATTAAAGGTACCTTTATTAATGTAATGAAATGTGCCAGGGTTAATGTATTGAACCTGTGTTTTAGCCCCACTCAGTGGACATTTCTCTTTGAATCTGAGGCAAAAACGTGCAGTAAGGTACATAATAAAAATGTTTCACAAAAAGTGCACAGAGGTGATTTTTTTATGAAACCAGGTTGAAAAAAATCTTAATATTGAGAAAATTGCCTGTAAAGTTCTTAGCAATGCATATTACTAAACTAAAATTTAGTTTTGATATATATTTTGTGACGGGCACCGATCAGCGTCGCCCTGGCAATGAAGAACTTCCGCCTGGAACTCATCCAGCCGGGCAATGACACTGGCCTAGAAGTCGACAGAGATTATCACATAAGAACATGATGGCATTTGCTCCCCTGCTGTCAGGAGAAGCCCAGTGTGCTTATTTTTCACTTCCAGTCACTCAGATTCACAACTATGACCACTTAAAGACTGAAATTCTGTCCCGGCTGGGCTTATTTTCAACAACTGCAGCCCAACTGTTCCACGACTGGGAATATAAGATCTGCATGCCCTCGGGATGAGCCAATGCCTACAGATCCACCACCACCAGCGACAAAAAAGTGGATGGCAGGCTGCACAGTGCATCGCAAGATACCCAGAGAGTCACTGCGGGTCATGGTTGAGGTGCATGGGAGGAGTACCATCCGTGTACCATCCACAAACGGACGGCTTGGTGAAAAGATTTAACAAAAACTTTAAACAGATGCTCCGGAGGGTGGCGTCCGAAGACAGGAAAGACTGGGACCAGCTCCTACCCTACGTGCTCTTCGGGATTCGTGAGGTACCCCAGGCCTCAACTGGCTTCACACCCTTTGAGCTGCTATTTTCGGACGCCAGCCCTGAGGCCTTCTAGATGTGGCAAGAGAGGCGTGGGAACAGCAGCCGGAACCCCACCGCACTGTCATTGAACACGTGAGAGAGATGAGAGAAAAGATTGATAAAGTCATGCCATTAGTCTGGGAACACATGGTTTAAGCCCAGCAGCGCCCCTACAATTGGGCGGCCCAACCGCGGGTGTTCCATCCTGGAGATAGGGTGATGGTCCTGGTCCCCAATGCTGCATGCAAATTCCTAGCGGGTGGGTCCTGTGAATTATTGGGTCTGACAACCAGGACAGGAATTTACCATGTTAACTTGCTGAAGCGCTGGGTCGGGGACTGGAACCAGGTAGCAGCTCTCGCCCTTCCACAGCCCGCGGTTGTCGACATGGACACCAACCTCTCGGCCGCCCCCAGAAGACGGAGCTGAGGCACCTGGTCAGCCAGTACCAGGATGTGTTTTCGGAGACCCCAGGTCACACGGATGTCATCCACCATCAGATTGCCACCAACCCAGGAGTCGTCATCCGGCAGAAGACGGAGCTGAGGCACCTGGTCAGCCAGTACCAGGATGTGTTTTCGGTACATCACAACCTTGGGGCTTACAAAGGGATGTTGGCAGGTCCTTCTGTCAGAGGGAGCCAAACCAAAAACTGCTTTTTCCTCGCCATCAGGACAGTAGTACCGGACCCTTCCCTTTGGCCTTCATGGGGCCCCGCCACATTCCAGCGGCTCATGAAGATCCTCCTACGACCGCACCAGGAGTACACCGCCGCCTACATAGACGACGTTGTAGTCCACTCTGAGACATGGGAAGAACATCTGGAGCAACTGCTCGCCAGCCCCCGCAAATGCCATCATGCCAGATCTGAAGTAAAGTGCCTGGGCTTCATCAATGGAAGAGGACTAGTCAAGCCCCAAGAGAAAAAGGTCCAAGCAGTCAAAGAGGCTCCACGGCCCACCACAAAGTCCCAGGTACGAGCTTTCTTGAGTTTGGCGGGTTATTATCGATGTTTTATCCCCAGCGTCTCCTCCCTAGCTGCCCCCCTTTCAGACCTGACCAGGAAGGGGCATCCCGAATGGATACAGTGGTCGGACCAGGCAGAAGAAGTCTTCCAGGCCCTGAAGGAAGCTCTGACCTCCGAACCAGTTCTCCACGCCCTGGATTTCAACCACCCCTTCCTGGTGCAGATCGATGCCTCCGATTCGGGACTCGGAGCCGTACTTTCCCAGGAACATCAGGGGGATGAGCATCCGGTCATCTACATCAGCCGTAAGCTGACCCCAGTGGAAAAGAACTACGCGGCAGTGGAGAAGGAGGTCCTCGCCGTCAAGTGGGCGGTCCTGGACCTCAGGTACTACGTACTTGACTGATTCACAGACCACGCCCCTCTGGATGGTCCGGGCAAAGGACACGAATGCCCGGGTGACTAGATGGCTCCTGATGCTCCAGGACTTCCACTTTCACTTGCGCCACCATTCCGGATCTGCCAACTCCAACGCAGATGGCCTCTCGCGGTTTGGGGCAGCTTACGCAGGTCTGTTAGGGGTCACTCCCCACCCACCCCTTCATCTCCTCTCATCTCTCTTCCCAGGACCAGGACGTCGCTTAGAAGGGGGGAGTGTGACGGGCACCGTTCAGTGTCGCCCTGGCAATGAAGGACTTCCACCTGGAACTTGTTAGGCCGGGCCAATCGCTCAGGGATATAAAAGAGACAGTCAAAGAAGGAAGTAACGAGCTACGACTCCATTCTGATTGATGTGTGACTTACCTTTACTTTCATTGCAGATGATACGCCGTGAGCGACAAGCCCGGACCTTTGAGGATCACTGGAGAACTCATCACCGTGACCTGGGAAAGAAAAGAAGGGATTTCACTCATGCCAAGCACCATCACCACCACTATCACTGCACTGCATCACTCACCTGTTTTGTAAATAAATCCAGTTTGTGTTCACTCTACTGCTGTGTCCTGTCAAACTCTCTAGCGCCAGATTTCACAATATATATACAGTAGGATATTTTTAAAATGTCTTCATGTAGCATGATCTTTAAGTAATATCCTAATTATTTTTGACATGAAAGAAAAAAAAGGATAATTTTGACCCATACAATGCATGTTTGGCTATTGCTACAAATATACGTGCGCTGGATTTGTTGTCCAGTGTCAGATATAAGCATCAGTACTAAATTGTGGCGTTGCACAGCAGAGAATCTAAAAAAACCCTTTTATAGTGACACTGAAAAAAGTAACTGTACAAAAATGTTGTTTGATGTCAGAAAAATTACAGAGAAAAGTAAACCTGCTTTACAAAAGCTCTAGCATCATTTGTTTGCAGATGTCACTTGGTTTCACATTTTGTCATCTAATACAGTGATTTCTGATCTCACTCATTTGCATGTTGAGTGTCATGAAATATAATCTGGTGACCACTGTGTAGTCAGTCTACAAAACATCAACACAGGCTTCTACTCACAAAATCTGTGAATTCACTCTACAGGTGAATATGTTGCTGTTACTGTTCTTGCTTTTGTTTTTAATCATTTGGGCTGGTCGTGACTGATATTATTATTGGTTTTCTCAATGTTCTGGAAAGCTTAGATCTGTTTCTGTAAAGAAACAGGTTTACACTTAACACTCTAATACACATGTATTAATCAAATCCGTTAAAATATTGTTATGCTGCATTAATTAGATCAGCTGGAACTGGAAACACTCCCCTTAACACACAATGTATTTGTCACATCGTAAAAAGAATGTCATCTATACTAAGATTAGTCTGTGTCTCTCTCTTATTCTGTTTCTCAGTCCATATCCAGAGCAGATGGCGTTTGATAATGTTCAATGCTTTGCTACAATCTGTATTATTAAAAGCTGATTGTGATTGATTGATTGATTGATTGATTGATCGATCTGTCTTGGACATTTTTGACATATTTGCATATCAGGCCTCAATATTCAGTATGTAAAATATGTTATTTGTCATTCATTGTTTGTAATTCAGACATGAACACATTAAATTGTGGAGAAGTGTGCCTACTTGACAGTAAAATGTGTGTGTTTGGGGGGGACTCATATATTCATGTACTCATATATTTACATTGAATAGGTATTTGAGTAATTTTTACAGATTTGGGTCAGTAAGCAAACATTCTAAAGCAGCTATGCTGTACACTGTCACAACTTGCCATATCAACTATTGAAAACAGCATAAATCATGGTTGTGAGTTTTACAGAAAATCATATATTTAGATTTAGCCAAAACTTTTTTTTAGTTAATAAAATTGTTTCTTGTCCACTTAAAGTTGAGAAGTACAGCCATGAACTGGTCTTCAGCCACTTGTGAAGTATTCACTTCAGCCATATAAAAGCACATCAGAGATCGCTCTTGAGATTTCTGATCATCAGTCTCCTGTACGGTCTCTCTACACGTATACACTCTCTACATATTATATGGCTGATCATGACAGGAACAGAAAGTGAAGTTGCATCAGAGTTCCTCAACCTCAATCTGTCAACCTCAAAGTAAACGTGTAAAAAAAAAAAAGAAAGAAAGTCAAATGTACATTTTCAGTTTGTTTGACAGAAAAATAAATAAATAACATGAAACTTGGTGACAAATATAAAATAAATAAAAATGTCAATTTTATTCTCTTTTTAGATTCAAATTTGTATTGAATTACCAGAATAACAAGGACAAGATAATAAAACACAAACATGAATTTCAGAAAATCTGAACATATTTCTTTGCTGTACCAACAGCAGCATTTGAGCTGCCACATAGAAACAATAGAAACAAACAACAATAAAAAAAGGCACTTAAAAAAATTCTAATAACAAATTACTTTCCACACAGCTCCTCCTATTATATTAAGGGATCAACCTAGTAGATATAATCTGTAGCTTTATTTCCTAGTTAGTCAAGGGGTTAACAGTCATATAAGTCTAAAAGAAAACTTTTAAGGCTAGTTTAAGCAGATTACAGACCCAGAATTACATTTACAAAGTAATTTCATATATTGTGTAATTGGAATGATATAGAAGCCTTGTTCTTTGACAGTATAGCATGTATATGTTATACTGTCAAAGAACAACCTCTCCAAAAAAACAAAAAAAAAACCCTATCTTTTTATGTACAGTATATTTGCATCTCAGGACTCCACTGCAATAACACGTGTATAATGAGACATGTAAAATGAATTTCTCAGTACAGGAGAGCTTCATATATATACTACACTCCCCTATTGAATTATTTAACCATTAAACGTGTTAAAAGTTATGGTCTGCGTTATATAAAAATGGACCTGATTGATTGAGGATGACTGAAAATTGACTTGTCAAGGTAAAAAATAAAACTATTGTTATATTAATATTAAAACAATTAGTTCTTTTTATAAAACATTTTAAGAAGTCATTTGATTATTGATAATCTAGCAGATATATTGCTTTAGGCTTTAGGGTGTGTTTACACTTGTAGTTAAATTATTTTTAAACTATACAATAAATCTGAGCTTTTATGATGTATATTTTGCAAGCTTAGCTAAATGGCCTTGTTGTATATGTTTACATATGGCTTTATATTTACCAGATGCCAACTGAGTTAACAAAATGTAAAAAAGAAATCAAAACAGTGACAGAATTTTCAAATACATAAAAATTGGGTCTGTCACGCAACACTGTTCTCCTTCTGTCTTTATATCTTTATATTTATATTGCGGTTATGAAAGTGGCGTTACATTTCTGACACGTACTAGTGGCGTTCAGCCAAACACAATGCACTGGGTCAGCTGGCCAATCAGAGCAATTGCGCTTGTTGTTTTGTAAAAAAATTGCATTCAGAGAGGCAGGGCATAGAGAAGCTACAGTAATGTACATTATTTTTCAAATTACACAAAATTAGATTGCTTTAAAATAGCATCATAAATTTTTTTTCTTTTCCACTCACATAAAATCTTGCCTGTTTAGAGACATGACATTCTTTTACGAAGATTCCACATATGAGGGGTTCCCATCAACCAACCTCACAGCAACTGAAAGAACACCAGTGACTGTTCTGAAGATTTCTTTGTTTTGCTTCAGTTTTCTCTTCGGCCTTCCTACACACTGCTATGTCCTGTGGCTCATCGTCACAGGAACAAGAAGAAGAGTTGCTACTTTTGTTAAGCTCAATCTGTCGGTTTGTGAGATCATCTTCTCTCTGTATTCACTAATTTTTGTACAGAGGATGATGTTTCCAAGTCTCCAAAATCAAGTGTTTTCGGTTATACTAAAGTTTTTAACAGGAGACGTTGTTACCGTCCGTCCTCTGTTTCATTGTCTGATCTGTGTTGAGCGTTACCTGGCAGTGGTTCATCCTGTGACCTTTCTGAAGTACCAACCTCTCAGATATAGAGTGATCTGCTGCACTGTGGTCTGGATAACGGGTCTTGTGTCCTGTGTGCTCTTCACTGTAGTGTCATATGATGCTTTTGTATGGATTTCATTTCTGCAGTTCCTCCTCTTCGTCTCTATTAAGTTGTTTTGTCTCATATCTGTTCTCAGAACTCTGAAGCAGTCAGGACCAGGAGAGAGAGTGAGAGAGGAGGAAAATCAGATGAAGAGAAGAGCGTTTTATTTAATTGTAATAATGAGCATGACAACATTAATCATGTTTGGTCCTTTTATCATCTCAAGATTATTATATATCCTAACGCAGAGAGATACTTCAGAATTTAACGTGTTAAGCTTGTACTGTTTTGTGCTGGGTGGTTTTGTACCCGCTCTTTTTTATCTTCGACGATATGGAAAACTGCCCTTCTTCAAACCTCCTTAACATTTTCATTTATTTCAATCTCACATATTTCAGGAATAAACAGAGGAGACCTAGTTGTCACATTTGAAAAATCTCAGTTGCTTATTGCGTATTATTAATATTTGTAAATTGATTTTAAAACACCTATGTCCTCCAAACTAAATTCAAAATGATCATATGTTTTGCTATTTAACAAATAATCACTGTGTCATTCAGACACAAATATATGCAAACCCTTACCAAAAAGTAGTAAACTTCAAGTTTATTTTATTAAGTATCTTAAGTATTTTTTTAAATGTATTTTAAGTATACTGTATGTAGTAAGTACACACATATCAGTGTACTGGTAGTATACTTAAAAGTGTACTATTTCAATACTCCCTAGGACTAAACTTGTCAACTTTCTAATATATAAAAGCATACTTTAAGAATGAAAGTAGTAAACTTTGAGTACATCAAAGTTTTTAGCTTGGACTGCAACTATACTAAGACTGAACTTGTAGGATAGTTTAATTGATTACTTGTAGTAGCATTTTAGTATACTTTGAAGTATAGTATACTAGTTTAGTAGTTTTATACTGCAAGTACACTCATAAGTTTTCTTTAAATTACTTTACATCATGCCATCATGCTGAATTAGATCCAGAATGATAATTAGATAGCCAAAGTTTGACAGACTTATTACCTCTTCATTGGTCAACATTTTATTCCATATTATTACGCAGTTTCGATGTTGTTTTATGATGATCATGTTAAATTAGACATGGAAGCATCTAATTTTTAAGTTTCTTCTTCAGTGTGTTTTTTTTTTTTTTTTTGGAAACAGTAAAGAAAATGTGCACTTGTACAATTGAACCTGTAAATGTTACCTTAAATTCTTAAATTGTTTCCATTTTATTAAGTCTTTATTGATTGTTTTTGCACAATATAGATCATATTCCTTAGAACACAGTGACTTCGCAAACACTTAAACACTCAAAGCTAAACTGGCTATAAATGACTATATCAAATTGTTAGCGTGCCTGTAAATATGTCTTAAAAATAAACTGTTCCAAGCAGTATTTTGTATTCAGAAGTTTATTTTAACACATAATAATATTTGCATCTCAGGTGTGTTGTGTGACAAGTGATTATTGCACTCTGGACGTCCACCTGCAGGTTCATGGTGGAAAACACATTATTTAAATTTGACATCTTTGATTCTGGGCTGTTTTGATTATGAAATAGGAGTAATGATTTATCCTGAAATTGACTTAAAGAATGATTGAGGTTTCCTTGTTTATATAGACAAAGAAAAAAAACATATATTCGCCATTTATTATCTAAGGATACTTTGGTTTTCTTTAGACAGAATACTCAAAAATATTTTGTTCTCGCAAACCTGGTGTGCTGAATTAGAGACTCAAACTGATAAAAATGTCATCTGACTTTTTAATTGATTTCTGTATATTTGCATGCAAGGCTGGACGACAATGTGTTAAGTACATATAAGATTTGAATTAACTTCTGTGTACAACAGAGCTAGTACTTCACAATACTGTGCTTCCCAATGGAATATTTACCAGCTGATGTTTTCTAAGTAATATTTTTATTTAGTCATATTTAAGAAGTCGCAGTCTGTGTAACCTGATTTCTGGAGAAATCTTGGCTTGTCAAGGTAATAAACTTAATAAAATAAAATATTACATAATACAAAGTTAATAGAATATGATTACATTTTTACAAGCTATAAATTGTGTTATATCAGACATTGTTTTAGTTTTATAGTATTATTTTGGTATTTGAAAAGACTACACAAATTCATTTCTCTCTATGTGAGTTAGCATGTGAGTATGTGTAAAAAATACATATTAATGAACATTTATACACAGAAACTAATTAAAAAACTTTGTATTTAGAGAGAAGTACAGCCATGAACTGCTCTACTGTGGGTCCGACATGCACAGTGTTCTCTTCAACAAACCTCACAGCATATGAAAAAGCACCAATGTCCACTCTCACAGTTTGTGTGTTGACTTCCGGTGTACTTTTTGGTCTTCCTACACACTGCTATGTTATATGGCTCATCATCACAGGAACAGGAAATGGATTTGCATCAGAGTACTTCAACCTCAATATCTCTGTTTGTGAGATCATTTTCTGTGCTTATACCGTGATGTTGTTGTTTTTTTCACATAATCGAAGTCAGCAAGAGATTCTCGTGGTTGTACTGAGGTTTTTAACAGGAGATATCCTCACCATCCGTCCTCTGTTTCAGTGTCTGATGTGTGTTGAGCGTTACCTGGCAGTGGTTCATCCTGTAACCTTTCTGAAGTACAAACCTCTCAGATATAGAGTGATCTGCTGCACTGTGGTCTGGATAATAGGTCTTGGATTCTGCTTTATCTGCCTGTTCGTTTTAGCATCATCAGTAATTATGTTTATGTGGATGTCATTCCTACAGTTTCTCCTCTTCTTTTTCATTCAGTTGTTTTGTCTGGTGGCTGTTCTCAGAGCTCTGAAGCAGTCAGGACCAGGAGTAAGAGGGAGAGAGAGAGAGGAGGAAAATCCAGTAAAGAGAAGAGCATTTAAAATCATTGCAATATTGACTCTGACCACGCTAATCATATTTGCTCCTTTTATTATGTCAAGATTCTTCAATATTCTGCTACAAAAAGACGTTGAAGAAGTGAGCTTTTTTAGCTTGTATTGCTTCGTGTTGGGTAGTTTCGTACCTTCTCTTCTTTATCTCTGGCGGGTTGGGAAACTGCCTTTTTTCAAACCTCCATAACACATTTCAATATTTAAAACATCAAGTCTTGTCACCATGTTCCCATCCCATTTTTGCTGTTTTATAGTTCTTTTTTGTGCTTAATTGTTTTACTTTACTTGTAAAAATACTAAAATACTACATACTAAATCTCAAATAAAATGAGATAAAGTGTGATGATACAAATCTGTGCTACACAGCATTTTAGTTTATGCATTATGAATGATTTGAATGTTTTAAAATAAAAACATTTATCATAAAAATAGTTTTCATAAAACTCTCCTTAAATCTGTCACAGATTTTTTTTCAATTAATTTTTTTTATTTTTATTTAATTAATTTGATTGTCTCCATCAAAGCACCCAAGATCAATCTCTAAATTGTTCTTTTATCTTTATTTCACGTAAATATTGTGAATTAACAAGCTTATTGTTAGCATGTAAGTGTTTTTGTCACGGTGTCACACACTTCAGAGACCGAAAACAAAGGGTGTTGACAATGATGGGTTAAACATTTACATACGGTTGTATCATCTGACACTCAACTTGAATAATAGACTGGCAAAAAAAAAAAATAGTTGTCATAGTCTTATTTTGATTAAAACATCTTGTCAAATAATCTTAATAAATCTAAAACTGCAGGTGCAACACCTTCTATGCAAATTTCTTTAGAGTATTGAGTGCAATAGCATCTTTATCCAGTGTAAGCCAATATTCAGATTTATATTCACCCATAATGTGACAACACAAAACTATTTGATTTCAATTATCTTCAAATAAGGTGACCCTTTGTGAAAACAGCAGGCATATATTTGGGGCTATTAAGTAGACAAAACAAATTTACATACATTGGAATTAATCCAATAAAAAAATATTTGTAATTATAGTTTCAGAAATAGCATTGTACAACATAGTTTCCCACTTAGATCTTAAAACATCACATCCCATATACTGACAGAAATCACTGTACTTCTAATCATGTTTAAATTTTGCACATAACTAGACTGTCTTTTTGAATCTCAATTTTTGTTCCAATTAATATTTGCATATGTGCTCTTGATGCACATAGAAGTCATATGCACATATATATTCTTGTGACAGCTGTGAAGTCAGTCTACAAAACACAGCACAGAGAGTTATATCTGTCCAGAGATACTGAACATTCACTCTTCAGGTGACAAACCTCTCTTTCAAAATACATTCATGTTCTTGTCTTTGACAATATGGTTATTAGTCATATTAAATAGCTAAAAAATATATTTTTTTCTCCATAGCAATATGTTATTCAACACTTTAACTCATCAAGTAAACATACACATCTTAACTTTCTAATTTATCTGGGATTTGACTTGATTTTTGAGTCAATTCAATATAATTTGTTACCTGCACAGCCAGTTTGATTACACTTAAAAAAAAATGAAGGTAGAAACTGAACTTAAGTTTTAATGTGTTTATGTGGCAAATGCATGGTAGACAGGTTTGCTAATCTCTATTAATTTATAATCAATTCCTACAGATCACAGTTCCTACACTTTTGAGCTTTCGTGGCACAAAAAAACAAAGGGAGAATGAACTACACTACACCTGACTTGTACACCAACTCCAAAACTCCTTCCATTGCGCTAATAACGTATGTGGAAATGTGTGTGTTCACCTTTAATTTCCTATTTGGTCTTCTTATACACTCCTATGTGATCTGGCTCATTATCACAGGAACTGGAATTGCATCAGAATTCTTCATCCTCAATTTCTCTGTTTGTGAGATTGGAAATTCTTTGAATTCTTTGTTCTATGTGCTGTCACTTGTTTTCCCTTGTTTCTTAATATTAGTTGCGTTTTTACAAGGACTTGCCATCACTGCTCGTCCTCTGTTTCAGTGTCTGATGTGTGTTGAGCGTTACCTGGCAGTGGTTCATCCTGTAACCTTTCTGAAGTACAAACCTCTCAGATATAGAGTGATCTGCTGCTCTGTGGCCTGGATCATTGTTCTTGGATCATGTTTGTTTCTCAGGTTTACCTTACACCCCCTCAATTTCAATGCATATTGCTGGTTTTTCTTAACCCTGTTCTTTTTCTTCATCTCTATCCAGTTGTTTTGTCTCGTGGCTGTTCTCAGTGTTCTGAAGCAGTCAGGACCAGGAGAGAGAGGGAGAGAGAGAGAGGAAAAAAACTACACGAAGAGAAGAGCGTTTAAAATCATTCTTATATCAACAGTAAACGTAGCTATCATATATGTTCCATTTGCTATTACCATACTCTATAACATTTTAATAAAGCAGTATACACATGAAGATAGTTTTGCTGCTTTGCTTTTTTATGTTCTGGCTGGTTTTGTTCAGCCTGTTCTTTATCTGCACAGTGCTGGAAAACTCTTCTCTTGTTCCTCATAAAACATTTTTAATTGCAAAGGGTTCATTACATAAACCCACAAATTTTTCACTAAAATAGTTTAATTTTCTCTCTCATTTCTTTTCTTGGTCTTTAAAACTGGATTTCAATGTCCAGAATATTCTATATTGATGTGTTTATACATAAGCTTTGCTATCATTGGACTGTCTTTTGAACCTAATTTTTACTTAAAATATTTGCATATGCGATGTGTAGCTGATGAAGTCATGCACATACAGTATTTCTTTATGACAACTGTATAGTCAGTCTACAAAAAACAGCACAGAGATTTACACAGAGTACATACAGAGAGATTCACTCTTCAGGTGATAAACTCCTCTATTAAATTTGACACTGTGATGTTATAAAAGTGATTTATTTGATGTCTGTCAGCCCATTTTAGGGAATCGTGTAGTGTTTTACATTGATTAGCATTAATATTAACTGTTACAGTCCTGTAATATTTAGATAAATTACAGAATAAAACAGATTCTTATTCTTGACTTTTAAATTTTGCTTATGTTGAAATGTATTCTGAATAATACAGCATATTTATAATTCTCTCCTCCATAAGCAATAAAAGTTATGTTCCGTGATCTGTGCTCAGACAAGTGAGAAGAAAATGAACTTCACCACACCAGGAGATTTCATCAACTCTACAACTTCTTCCATAAGAATGGTGGACGAACTTGAAATTTGTATGCTTTGTATCAATTTGCTGCTTGCTCTTCCTGCACACTCCTATGTTATATGGTTCATCATCACAGGACAAGGAAGTGGAATTGCATCAGATTTCTTTATCCTTAATCTCTCTGCTTGTGAGATTGGTACCTGTCTAGATTCTTTGATCTTTGTAATGTCAAAGTGGATTTTAAATTTCAATAAATTATCAGAGTTCCTCCAAGGACTTACATTCACTGGTCGTCCTTTGTTGCAGTGTCTGATCTGTGTTGAGCGTTACCTGGCAGTGGTTCATCCTGTAACCTTTCTGAAGTACAAACCTCTCAGATATAAATCGGTTTGTTCTTCTGCTGTGTGGTTTATGACTCTCGGCTCCTGTTTGTTTTGTATGTTTACTGGAATGAAGCACGTTTACTCTTATATGTGTTATTTTCATCTCAATGCTTGCAGGTGGATTAAGTAATGAATACTAAATAGTAATTTCAGTTGTATTGTAATAGGAGTGAAGATTTCGTTTTTCAAATAAAATTATTTTCCATTACGTGAATAATAACTGTCTATTGTTAAATTATATAACTATTCCAAAATGAACACCTTTCTGTATTTATTTCCCATATTTCTGTCCCAAAACTAATAGTAAAAAGGTTATTTACTTTTGGATTTGTGTATATGCATACCATGATTTTCATATTTGTTACTTTTATTTTGCATGCTCGCAATTTGTTAGTAAGCAAACAAAAAAGGAAAAAGGGGGAAAATGACTTTTCTTATAAATTTCTATAATATACACATATATCAATATAAACACTGTTGGATGTAAGCATCAGTGCTAAAGTGTGGCTTTGCTGCAGAAGAGTGAATCAATTCGAGAAAACTCTTGCATTATTTGCTTGCAGATGTCACCTGATTTCATATTTTGTCATGTAATGCATTGACATCTGATCCCTTGTATTTGCACCAGTGCACTTGTTCGGTGTCATGCCAGGTGAAGAATCCCGTTTATTTCACGTGTAGATTTCATCCTGTGAAAATCAATTGGATAATTTAGGAATTTACTGTAAAGGTAAAGATCTTATGCCACCACTGCCTGTTTATGTTTAACATTTTATTATTGTGGCTGTCCATGACTGATATTGTTATTGGTTTATCAATGTTCTGGAGAGTTTAGACCTGTTTCTGTTTTTCGTTGGAAGGGAATAGAGATACAGTGAGAAGATGGCTGGATTTAAGAATGCCTCCTTTCCTAACCTGAATCCACACCTCGTTACATCACCTGAAGACTATATGCATATTTTCTGGATTTGTGTGCAGTGCTTTAGTGTCCTGTTTGGGTCTCCAACACACCTCTGTGTCCTGTGGCTTATTGTGACTGGAAAAGGAATCGTATCCGAGTTTCTACACTTTCAAACTTGTGTTTCTGAGATAATCATTTGTGTGAATTCATTCTTAAAGTTAATATCAATACGATTTGCAGAGATTAATGCATCTATTTCATTTGCAGTTTCATCACCGGTCGTCCTGTTTCAGTGTCTGATTTATGTTGAGCGTTACCTGGCAGTGGTTCATCCTGTAACCTTTCTGAAGTACAAACCTCTCAGATATAAATTGGTTTGTTCTGCTGTTGGGTGGTTCATGGCTCTCGGCTCTTGTTTGTTAAGTATGTTTACTGGAAATGCACTTGTTCGTGTTTATAGCAGTGGTATCCTGCTGCAGCTTTTAGCCTTTTTCTCCATAAACATCTTCTGCTGTTTTTCTGTTCTCAAAACTCTGAAGAAACCTGGACCAGGAGACAGAGGGAGGGAAAGAGAGAAGGTAAACCACGTGAAGAGAAGAGCATTTTGCCTCATTCTAATAATTACTGTGACCATGGTTATTATGTATGCGCCAGTTATTTTCTCAGCTTTTTTCTATCTTATGTCATCACAAGATAGTTCAATACTTTTAATATTTAGTGCTTTATGTTTCCTTCTTGCTAGTTTTGTGCAGCCTGTTCTGTATCTCTACAGGGTTGAAAAACTGCCCTTCCTTTGATGAAGCAGATGCTTCTCAAATATATGTCTATATATATATATATATATATATATATATATGAATATATGTCCAAGCTGTCAGTTTATTCAAACATTTACTTGATATATTACTTCAAGCCACTTGAAGGATTCCCTAAAGATGATTTACACCGAATGGACACTTCTTACGGACATCACAGTCCAGTTCCTCCCATAGTAGCTTAACTTTGACATATGTAATGAAAATGATTATTGCTGGTCTTCAGTGATAATGTCAAGTTACTTTAATGAACAGTATTTGCACAAAATAATGAAGGAGTAATGCTGATATCATCCAAAACCACACTTTGCCAGTGTTACCAAACCTTTGGAGGGCAGTGAAAAAAAAAAAAAAAAAAAAAAAAAAAAAAATTATATAAATATATATATATATATATATATATTTTTTTTTTTTTTTTTTTTTTTTTTACGTAATTGACTCGGTATACACAACAGGTATACAGTCTTGGTGTCATGTTGTTTTTAAGCAGCCCCTCAGTCCTGATTCATTTCTCTGTGTACAAGCTGTATATGCTTGAAACGACATTAAAGTATTTCTTACTGAATATTTGCTACTCTGCTCAAAATTGTTACCCTCTACTCACCCTCACCCAAGAGAGAAAAAAGGAAAAACATATAAAGAGTAGAGTGTTTTATTTTATTCTAATAATGACTTGGACATCATGAATGCACCTGTGATTATTGAAGGATTTTTGTATTTTCTTTTACAAGGAGAAGTTCCAATATTTATGTCCTTTAGTCTTTCATGTTTCACTCTGCCTGGTTTTGTGCAGCCTGTTCTTTACCTCCACCTTTCTGGAAAACTGCCCTTCCTTTGTTGGCGCTGAAACTTCTTAAATGTAATTAATCTTCTCAAAAGTTGGATTGGCAAAAATATTTAAGTTGAACTACTTTTATACTGCTTGCGCTTAGTTGTGCTTGGGCTTTAATTGCTTGGGCACCTAGAGATGACCTCTACAGCCCTAAATGTCAGCAGAGACCATTTAGATGAGCTCCAGAGACAGATCTCCTCAAAAGACCTCGAGAACAAGACAAGTTCTCTGCTCAATCTTTAACCTGTGTTGTAGCCTGGAATGAAACCACTCCATGCTGGTCTCATCTGGCCAGAGAAGTGCTGCCCTCTGTCCTTGCCGCTGTCGCCTTTTCCTTGCTTTTTTGGGGAAGCTTAGCTGATTGAACAGACATTACTGGAAGAGAGCTAAACTGGATGATGTCAGCACTGAATCACCAATAAACTGACTGTTACTGGAAAAATGACTTGTAAATGTCCTCTTGCATTATCGACAAACCTTTTTCTGTTTGTAAAGCTGCGTTGACACAGTATTGTATAAAACGCTATTTAAATAGGTGAATTCAGAAAAAGGTGACTTGATTTGATTTGATATACTATAAACGGATTTTTTTTTTTTTTTTTAAGAATTACGATTTCTGCCAAATCCTGACAATGGAGAAAATGAGTGCAGAAAATTCTTGAATAAATCAAATTGGAAATAGTTATTTAAATTGTTTTTAAAAACATAGAAAAAAAAATCTTACTGACCCCAAACTTTCAAAATATATATCTAACTTTAATTCCTAATACCGAAGAAAAGACATGAACTGCCATTTTGTCAGTCACTCATAAAGGTAAGACATGATTGAGGACAACAATGGCCTTGCCAACGACCTGAACAGTTTCTACTGCCGGTTCGACAGAGGGCCCTTCACACCTCTCATCCCCACAAGTACAGCTGCAGTCAACAATAACCTGCCTGATACCTCCCCATTCACACCTCTCATCGCCACAAGTTCAGCTGCAGTCAACAACACCCTGCCTGATACCTCTCCTCCCCCTAAGACACAATCCACACTTATCATAAACATTGAGGAGGTCTGTCGCCTCTTTCAGAAACAAAATGTCCGGAAAGCACCAGGCCCAGATGGCGTATCCCCATCCTGCCTCAGGGCCTGTGCCGTCCAACTAGCACCAATATTCACAAACATATTCAATAAATCACTGGAGCTATGTGAAGTTCCCTCATGCTTCAAAACCTCCACCATTATTCCAGTCCCTAAGAAAACCTCTATCAGTGGACTAAATGACTACAGACCCGTGGCCTTGACTTCAGTTGCCATGAAGTCCTTCGAACGACTGGTGCTTTCCCACCTCAAAAGCATCACAGGCCTCCAGCTGGACCCCCTGCAGTTCGCCTACAGAGCAAACAGGTCAGTGGATGATGCAGTTAACATGGGGCTGCACTTCATCCTAAAACACCTTGACCAGCCAGGGACCTATGCCAGGATACTGTTTGTGGACTTCAGCTCTGCGTTTAACACTATCATACCAGAAATCCTCACTGCCAAACTCTCTCAGCTCACTGTCTCTCCTGCTATATGTCAGTGGATTTCCAGCTTCCTGACAAACAGGAGCCAGCATGTGCGCCTGAGAAATACCACATCTGGATCAATGACAATAAGCACTGGTGCACCGCAGGGGTGCGTACTTTCCCCTCTGCTGTTCTCCCTCTACACAAATGACTGTACCTCCATGGACCCAACTGTCAAACTCCTGAAGTTTGCAGATGACACCACTGTTATTGGGCTCATCCGGGATGGCGATGAGTCTGCATACAGGCGGGAGGTTGATAGGCTGGTGCTCTGGTGCAGTCAACACAACCCAGAGCTTAACACTCTAAAGACTGTGGAGATGGTGGTGGACTTTAGGAAGCATCCCAAAATCAATATATCCAACAGCTCAGTCTCAAATGTTCCTGGCATCCTTAATTTCTCAGGATCTTAAGTGGGAAGCAAACATCAACTCCATCAGCAAAAAAAGCACAGCAGATGATGTATTTCCTAGGGCAGCTGCAGAAGCATGGCCTATCTCAGGACCTGTTGGTCATCTTGTACACAGCCAGCACTGAATCCATCCTCTGATTTTTTCCCCCATTTTTCCAAACATGTGTCTTTTTGTGCTTTTGAACGAGCTAGCGTTTCATGTCACCGTTTTCAACATTATTTGCTGTTAAACTGAAGAGGTGACTTAAGAAACCTAGCGTCTGCATCCAACTGATGACGACGAAGTAACGATAATATTTTATCCACCAATGCAGGATGTCTGTGATTTATTTTAATGTTAACAGAAGTGGTTACTAAACTACAGTGTTTAAATTGTAACCACAATAAATATGTCATGACCCATGAGAATGCTTTAACTTTTTCAGCTTATACACACGCACGCACACAAATACAAATACTATTTTCTCTTTAATTTCAGGTCACAATGTTGATAAAAGTGCAATTTGGATGGAAGAAAAGAATATAAAACTGGAGGAAATTTGTTTCTCGGATATCAGTGCAGGTTATGTAGTATTTAGTTAATATAGAGTGAGTAACAGTAATTTTGTTTCTTCTTTTATAAATAACATGTTGACATTTATATGTTGATTGTAGTCCAGGAGAAATTTCTGATACCAGAGAATTGAAAGTCCCCGATGACCAGGGCCTAAAGGTGGATGAGGACGTCTTTTCAGAACTTGCAACAACCAAAGAAACATGTTTTATCATCCACACTGATGGTATCTTTTTGTTGTGCCATGTCTTGATTTCAAATACAGCCTGTGTTCCCAAGTTACTCCCATACAGCTGTGACTTGAAACTATGCCATTTAAAAAATAAATAAATAAACAATTAAATAAAATCTTTGTTTAGATGTTCTTTGTATAAAAGATTACCAGTTCCAATAGAATCAGGTACAGTTGATTTATTAATAAATGCTACAAAAAAAATCTGTTTATTCCTGTATTGGTAAAAGTAAATTTTCAGCAGCCGACAGGCCTACTCCAGATGTATTGATCAAGGAAGATTATAAATGTTTTTAAATTATTATAAAAACTTTTCTTGCTACTTAATATTTTCGTAAAAAAAAAAAATTATTTGGTGAAAAGAAGATTAATTAAAAATAGAAATATTTTTTTAACATTATAGGATACACCCAATAAACACATCTACGTTGTGGCAACATTGCTGCTACTTTCCATTTTTACTCTGGCAACATTGTTGTAGCAATCGAATTGTAAGATGCTAAAGGGTTGCAGCAACGTTGTTCCTCAACATTCAGCAGATACGAGACGACGTTCCGACCACATTTTTTTTTTTTTTTTTGCGTCTTGTTTATTTATTTATTGTGTGGTGAATCTCTTAATAACGACACACAATATACTTTAAAATAATACTTTTTAAAATAATCATTAACTGTTCTTTTTAAAGTAAAACCTGCTATGAAACAATAATATGCAATAAACATCATTTAACAACATTACATGTAACACACAAACCTAAGAAACATAACTGATAATAAAACATTTTCCCGTAGCATTGTCACAGTTTTTTACTGTTAAAATCACAGCCATTTTTACAGTGTACACTGGCCCAGTTCCCATAGGTACAATTTATTTGGCAGACACAAACTGTGCAATAAGAGGAGATTAAAGAGCGGACTTTAGGACCCGGTGAAGGTTTGTGCAACTTCACATTTATTCCGCGACGTGACGTCACCTGCCGCAAGCAAACATGGAGGACGGCGGAGTGCTGGTTGAGAAACCTCAGGTGAGATGTTATGTTGTGATTTTAACTGTTTTACAAAGAGAGGGGTGGCTTACACACCGTGATTGTCTTTAAAAATGTCTAGTCTATCTAAGCAAAACATATATACAGCAAGAACGCTAGACTAAAACGTACAATAGAAGGCGAAAAGATGCCGATTCATTCAGCTCGCTGCAAATGCTCAGTCATGCCCTTCTCTGACAGCGGCTAACGTTAGCATGTGTGCTTTCGAGAGTTTACAAATGAGCAGAGCTTACTGCGAACATATAGAGTTTAAAACTTCATATTTGATCATATTTGAATTGTGTGTGACCTCTTTTAATACATTCCTAAACATGTTGACGACATGAATCAGTTATGCTATTGCTTAGCCATGTAGCATTCAGTTATCATCTGTGTTTGTCTGTAACATTGTGTTTAATAACATTTGTCTTTCGTCACTCTTTATTAGAGAAGCTATTAAGAAGTTTTACATAACGCTTAACCGAACGGCATTGTTTGTAAATTCAGAATTTAATTTGTGTAAATATACAAAATAATACAGCATGCTAACTTCTTGATTATACATTATGATGTACTATAATGTCCGTTAATAGTTTTGTAAAAGTAATGTAAATTGTGTATATTTAAGACTTTTTTTGGCTTTTAGAGTTTATGTGCGATCAGTAAATATTATCTTGTATTTGTGATTTATTATTGTTATTATTATTTTTTTCCCCTCTGAAGGATGATGTTCCTGCCCTGCTAAATTCAAGGCCCCAGACCGGCTTGTCTTTCTTGGCTCCTGAACCAGAAGATCTGGAGGACCTTTACAGCAGATATAAGGTTTGTATGTTTGTGAGGTGTTATTTGTTTATTTTTATGTGTGTGATTGACATACTTATAGTCTGTCATAGTACTGATCACTGAAAATTGACTCTACCACACTTGTTGACATGTGATCACTTACACACTGCAGAAGTTGCAGCAGGAGCTGGAATTCCTGGAGGTGCAGGAGGAGTACATTAAAGATGAACAGAAGAATCTGAAAAAGGAGTTCCTTCATGCTCAAGAGGAGGTGAAGAGGATACAGAGCATCCCTCTGGTTATTGGGCAGTTCTTGGAAGCGGTCGACCAGAATACTGCTATTGTGGGCTCAACCACAGGTAAGAGAACTGATCTAAGGGTCTTAAAAAGATCTTAATTCACCCTTTGTTAACTTAAGGTCTAGAAAGGCCTTCTGTGTAGAAATTCGCAAATTCATGAAATCATGGCACCAAAGTTCTTTTGTCAGTATTTGTTTTCCAGTTGAAATATATAATCATCATTAAATCAATATACATTTACTCAATATGCAAAAACTTGTTTCTGAAAAGAAGAAAGATGTGTAAACTGGTTTTCTATTTGAATTAAGGTACAGTTTTCTGACACCATTAGCAGATATTTGTTTTTGTTTTAATTGTAAACTGACTTAATTCTCATCAGTTATGATCAAAGATATTCAAGACATATTTGTTTTTGTAATATAAAAATTTTAATATAGAAATAAAGTTTTAAAAAGAAATTTCTTAAATTTTAATTAATTTGCCTCAAACTGTCAGTCTGAATTTTCAAAACCGTAAAATCTAACACATATGATGTTTCAAATGTGTACTCTTTTCGTGCTTTTTAAGTTTCTATGGATAAAATCATGCCAGATAATTGAATGTGCATATAACATTTGTTTATTTATTAAAACTACAATGTGAAAAACACTGTGCGTTTTTGCTTCCTTCAGGCTCCAATTACTATGTTCGGATTTTGAGCACGATTGACAGAGAGCTGCTGAAGCCCAATGCCTCTGTTGCTCTGCACAAGCACAGCAATGCTTTGGTGGATGTTCTGCCTCCAGAAGCTGACAGCAGCATCATGATGCTCACTTCAGGTATTCTATGTTTATCCTGTATTAGGGGTCTGGATTGCACCTTATTTCTAGAAAAAACTCATGCACCAGCTTTACTGTGTCACTTTTAATGTGTTTACTCTCTATTTCACCCCAGATCAGAAGCCAGATGTCATGTACGCGGACATCGGAGGAATGGACATCCAGAAACAGGAAGTGAGGGAGGCTGTGGAGCTCCCCCTCACACATTTTGAACTCTATAAACAGGTGAGTCTGTGCCTGCAAGGGTCTTGGGGTGTGTAGCAGTCTTGGTTGTCCACTCACATTCTGCTTCTGTTCTCAGATTGGTATTGACCCACCCAGAGGAGTGCTCATGTATGGCCCGCCTGGGTGTGGGAAGACTATGTTGGCAAAAGCTGTGGCTCATCATACCACAGGTAGGCTCAAGTGTGGTTGGAGGCCCTTCAGCCTTGTACCCACTTTATTCCTGAATGCCGATGGAAATAATGGCTAGATCGGAAGCATGTGGTTGTATTACAACTTTTGTAATTGTGTTTCAATTTTCTCTAGCGGCCTTTATTCGTGTGGTGGGATCAGAGTTTGTGCAGAAGTATCTTGGAGAGGGTCCACGCATGGTGCGAGATGTCTTTCGACTGGCCAAAGAGAATGCCCCGGCCATTATCTTTATTGATGAGATTGATGCGATTGCTACAAAGCGTTTTGATGCACAGACTGGAGGTATGCATCCTTATTTGTGTGTGTGTGTGTGTATGTGTATATATATATATATATATATATATATATCTATATATAATTATATATATTCTATATATATAACAAAAACAATTCTATTTTTTATTTTTTTT
>JAUCMU010000045.1:0-28441 GCA_032275025.1 Enteromius treurensis | reverse complement strand
CATTAAAACTAGGGCTGTACGATATATTGCATGCAATAATAATGCGCATCTCATCAGTAAAGCAGTTTCTTTTATTGGTAATAAATCTCCATCACCTGTTTCAGAGCTGTATCAAGCTCGTCAGTAATCTATGGCTCTGTGTATTAAATGCTGCTCCATCTCAAAACAGGTGGTGTGATTATTGCATGCAGCCCTAAATGATTAAACACCCATTATAATTATAACTTTTAACTTTGTCTCATGTGACTGTTGCTTATGTGTGTTATTGTTCATGGTTAGACATCACCTCTCGTGGTCTCTGGTTTAAATGAACCCAGTGTTGAATAGAATCTGTCATGTCCATCTGTTTTGATGAGGACAAGCAGCCTGCAGCCGTTTATCAATAAGCTGACGTATTAAACTAACCCTCCAGGTCATTTGCTCAAATAATGCTCTTCTAATCACTAGCAGGGCACCACCGTTTAACTGTATAGTTATGACCAGGATTTGTGCCTTGTTTTATATATTGGTCTGATTTATGCTTTTATTAGATTGTGAGGACTTCCTTTCCCAGTTTGAATCCAGCCATGTGGTTTTCATTAAAACATTTATTTGCAGGAGCACCAGCCACTTTTTCTCCTTTTGCATGAATCGGTAGAGAAGATAAACTTTCCTTGTGCTTTATCTCATCTGTGAGATTGAATGTCCAAAGAAAACTGCTTTACTGTTCCTAAATATTATATTTACACAAAGGTTACTTACAAAAATTGAGCTTGCGACACCTGATAGCTGAAGGTAGTCCTGTTAAATATATTTAATTAGATACTGTTGGTTGGTTGGTTCATTAGTTGGTTGGCCTATACTTTGGTTTGTTGGAAGCCTGTTGGTTGATTCATTAGTTTGTTGGTTGATGGTTCACTCATTGATGGGTTGGTTTATTCGTTGGTTGGCTGGTTACAAGCAACTTCTCATCTGAACAATGCTAGTCACAAGGGACACCACTGTGGCATAAATCAATGAGTTTATTCGCTTATTTATTTGTTTGTTTATTTTTGATGTATTTATATGTATTCATTTAGATATTTCACAAAGCCAAGCTGCTTTTTATCCGAACAATGCTGTGTACTCTGACATAAGAAACACCGCTGCAGTACGGGGGTCCCAGCCCTGAGTGTGTATTCATTACTGAAACCCATCTAATAGTTTGCAGGAGGCCATGCCATCCCCTCCACAGCGATGCCTCATGCATCTGCTCTCACTCTCCAGAGACCTCAGCTGTTCGGGGGGAACTGCTGCAGTCACTGTGGTTTTCAGTCTCAGGGGCCTTTCACTCTCAGTCTCGGCTTGTCTTTTGAGTTTAACTCAGATTATGGATAGCATTTGACTGCTTGTGACGCAGTTCATAATGGACTTTAAACTAGTTGAAGGAGATTATTAGCTTTTTTTTTCATAACGTGCATGCTATTACAGTCCTGTGTTATTTCCTTCGACTACGAAACACATGATTAGATGTAAGGATGGCCCATTTACACCACAGTTAAAATCATGCTTTTGTTAATTATAATTATTATAAATCTATAGAAGAAAAAGCCTTAATTATGCGCTTAAAAAGTGGGATACTAAGTCATAATTGTGAGTCAAAAAGTCAAAATTAGTAAATAATAATAGAAAAATAAAACGTGTATAATTAGGACATAAAAGTTGAAATCGAATTTTGAAATAAAAAAACAACTGAAATTAAGCAATGGCCATAATTATGGCATAAGTTTATAAATATGAGATGGAAAGCAAAGGATGAGAAATGGAAGTCATAATAGATATAAAATTGTAATTATGAAATAAATTCCTCGTGAAATGAATAGATAAAAAGTCTGTACTATGAGTTGTTAAATTAAAAGGCAAGTGGGATTTCATTTTTTAATTACCAAAGCATGACTGCCTCAAATCTTCACATGAGCACTTCTTGTCTCATCAGACACTTATGCTCTTTGACCAACTTGCAGAAAATCTAATAGAAGATTAGAAAAGATCTAATGGGGAATGCCGTGCAGATGTGTCATTTCTGCCTCGCCTTTAAATCAAGATGCATTCTGGGATAAATTAAGGCCTATTGTGTCCACTTCTTGCTGCAGTACAAGCCTGGTTCTTGTTAGTCAGTACGTATAATGTGTATCACAGCTTGACTGAGGTAATAAACTGTAACTGTGCATGGAGGTGCTTTATCTTTATTAGACTTATCGCATTTTAACAGTTTCTCATCAGAATGTCATAGTGCTGTGCCGACATGCAGTGTTGTGTTTATGCTTTAGTTCTGTGTCTCTTGTATGAATCTGTTCACATAAAATAAAATAAGCTTACCTCATTCGTTTTTTCACAAATTATTTAAATAAATGCATTCATTAATTAAAATGAGATATTTCTTTAACATTACATTTATATGCTTATTTATTTTTATTTAATATATTATATTAATTTAAATACGTTCAAACTAATTTTTTATTATATAAAATATTATTTTAAAAATATTAATGTATCCAATAATTAAAATTAGATTCTTCAAAACCTTACACGCATTGATACAATTTAATTTATTTGCTTATTTATTTTTATTTTATATATTGATTGATTTATTTTATTACAATATTATATTGAATATTATTTAAAATATAATTATGTAAAAATTTATATAAAATCGAACTTATTATTTATTTTATAAATTATTTTAAGATTAATTACTAATACATTACTTTTGACTATTATTAATGTATTCATTAAAAACGAATCATTTGTTTTACATGCATTGACAGCATCAAATTTATCTGCTTATTTATTTTTATTTTATAAATATTTTTATTTTTATATTTACATTAAGAAGTTCAAACAAATTTTATAAATTTTCTTTCTTTTTTTTTTTTATTAGAGAGACTATGTGCAGTCAGTTGGTCATCTTTTCATGGTGACACTTGATCATCCTGGGTCATTTATATAATTACTCATCAGCCTAAATGTCCATATCAGTAAAACCATAAATAACATAAACACTTACAGTCCGTCTCCCTTTCATTTCTCACACACAGGGATCTACCTGCTGGACATGATTTACATCGACTCAGCCTATCCTGCATCTGAAAGCATCATTGAGACTGAGCAGAGAACCAATCAGATGAACAACATCCTGCGAGTGATCTCTGACCTCCAGATGTCCTGCACATACGGTCAGTTCATTAGCTCTCAATCGGTTCGAGGGATATTCAGTCGTGAAGTCTGTCTGGAGAGTTCAGATCCACGTGTATATACTGTATGCATGCGCGCGTCTGACCCTCAACATCCTCCTCGCAGATCACCTCGTGACCCTCCTGCATGTGCAGAAGTACTTGATGTCTGTTCGCTACATCGAGGAGCTTCAGAAGTTCGTGGAGGATGACAATTTCAAGTAAGTAGGTCTCAGTGGTTAAATGCAAAGGGACTGTATTAACAGCAGAGCTCCTGCTTCACACGGCATGATGACTTTACCGGCCCAAAAGGAGGGCGACCCTTTGGCTTGATGATTTAGGATTTGGCAAACAGGAAATAGCAGATGATTGCATTTGTGTTTTTCTGGTTGCGACATGACAGCCGAAATCCCTAGGCGTTTGACACCGGGAATTCACGGGTCGCTGTTTTTATAGGCAAACAACAGCGTGATTAGATTTTTTTGGGTGGTCGGCACAGTGAGCAGCAAAGTCATCACATAAATGTGGTGAAACTGTAACCGCCTTTAGACGTTTTGATTGTGCCGTTAAATAGTGCTTTACACAAATGTAATGTGTTTTTATTAAAATAACACCGGGTGTTCTGAGAGTTTGAGCAAAATTGCTTAAGCTCAGCGGGGTTTAGGCCGACTGAGTCCAAACACATGGTGGAACCAACAGTGAGATGAGAAATAAATCCTTGTATGCAGTTGTTCCAAGCCGTATAATTTGCTCCTTAAGTGGTGAAATGTAAAGCATGTATTATTTGCAGAACCGCTTCCAGCATCCGTGCCAGTACTGTTGTTTTCATTTTGTACTGAACGTCATGTTTGTGTATCAATATATATTTATTTACTTAGTTAAATGTAAAACAGCAGTTCTTTGCCAGTATTGTTGTTTAAATTGCATCATTAGCAAAATCCTTTGTTGTTTTTAATTCTTTTATTTGTTCATTTCAAATAGTAGAAATTACCAGATGTCATTTTTTTTTAGACAAGAAATAGAAATTTGAGACAAAACTAAACTGAAATCCAAGATGTAAACTTACATTTCTGAGACACAGAACTATGATTATGAATTTTGAGGGGGAGAAGTCATTTCCGAGATGTAAATTTAGAATTATGAGACAAAAAAATAGAATTCTGAGATGAAAACTTAGAATTCCGAGATGTTAAACTTAACATTTCTGAAACCCAAAATTACAATGATACGACGGAGTTTTAAAAAATAATCTAAAACTACAAGAATAAAGTCAAAACATTACCAGAATAAAAGTCGAAATACTACAAGAATAAAGTCAAAACTACGAGATTAAAGTCGAGAAAAAAAAGTGTAAATATAATATTTAGTTAAGTGCACATGTAAATGACCCGGATTGAGAGAAGGACACCAGATATAGGCATATTTGAATATTGCTGCGTCCCAGCGGCCGCTTGATATTACTGAGATGAAATCTTAAGAACTCACTTAATATCAAGAATAATATATTAATTAAAGCGCTGAACTTTTGATCCTAACATCAGCTCACCAACTCAGTCGACGTTCCTTCGGGGGGGGGGCGCTGAAGCTCTCTTATTAACCCCTTTTTAATCAACTACAAAGACATTTTTGTGGCATTATTAGCAGAAATGATATCATGTGTAATATTCGCGGGACAATATGCTTGGAAATAATATTTCATGTCTTCCATTGTTCTGCTTTGTTTCTTTTGTTATAAAACAGCTCATTATTATTTTTATTAGAACAAAAGTTCAGCGCTTTAATTAATATATTATTCTTGATATTAAGTAACATCATGCAGTAACATCAAGCAGCCACTCGGACGCAACAATATTCAATTACGCCTATATCTGGTGGTCTTCTCTCAATCCGGGTCATTTACAAGTGCACTTTACTAAATTACTAAATACTATATTTACACTTTTTTTTTTCTCGACTTTAATCTCGTAGTTTTAGGTGTTTTTTTTGTTTTTTTTGTGGCACTAAAACTCCATCGTACAATGAGATGTAAACTTCTGAGACAAGAAATTAAAATAATGAAATGTAGATTTCTAAATTCATAATTCCGAGATGTGAAGATGGAAATGTAGAAAGAAGTCTGAATTCTGAGAGGCTTTTTTGAGGCAATTCAAGGATATTTCAATCTTTTTGCTGTCCAATGAAAGTCTGAAACCACAAAATGAGGTTAAGTTAATGACTGAATTTTCATTAGCTGTTGAACTATATCTTGAGTATTGTTGTTGACCAGTGTTTTTAGCTGTGACCCATACTAGATCTTCAACCAGAAGCTGGAAGGAATGCGGCACTTCTCTCTCTTTACTTTAATATTCCCCGCCTCATACCATCACGAACAGCTGTAAAGTGAATTTGTGAATTAGCAATTCATCAGAGCGAGTTATAAAGCCTGTGATTATGCTGGTTTTAAATGTTTATTCCGGCGGACGAGTGATTTATCTGTGGGACTCTCGTCTCTGGCACACACTGTATCACAAGTACATTAGTCGTATCGATGTCTCAACATGGGAGAGGAAACGTGATAATGAGGTCAAAATCCTGATATCCCCCCTGCTGAAAAGCATTCATCGGTTGAAGCAATCATATTAGCACAGAATTATGAAATATTATCTTGTGTTGTGTTTATAAAATAATAAATATCCTTCATCGACTGGTAAGAAGTTAACTTTAACAGAGATTGAAACAATAACATCATGTTTCAGAGCTCTATTCGTACCTGTCTAAGTGTTTCCTGCGACCGTTCATCCGTGAAGACTCAGACGTAAACACATCCAGGCATCAGTCTTTCAGTCAGCTCGTATGAAATGATTGTTTTCTTGGCTTCACTCACTGAATCCTGTACTGATGACAGACGATCAGTAAATGTCTTTTTAATCAGAGTCCTTCAGTCTCAAGTATGCAGTCCAGGGAATACCTCCTTCACACATCACATGTCTCATACACAAGGTTTGGAGAAGCACGGATTTAAAAGGGTGATACGTAACCAAAATAATTTAATAAAACGGAAGGAAGGAGAAAGGAAAACCAAACAATGAATATATATATATACTTTTTTCTTTTTTAACTTATCAGATTTCATATTAGATATTTTTACAAGATATTAGATTTTACATATCTTTAAAAAAATGTGGATATTATATAAAGAATAAATGTATATTTTTTATACAAGTTTATATTTATCTATATTTTATATTAAATTAGTTTTTGTATGTATATTTTTGAAAAAATATATTATACGATACATGCATATAATATATTATAATGATATTTAAGTTATATATATATATATATATATACTACTATATACTATGTTTATGTATTTAAAAAATGCATTTTATATAAGTTCAGATTGTTCATTTAAAAGTAGTGTTTAAATATTTGTAAAAATATTTTGATAAAAATACAAATAAATGTTTTTGGCATTTAAAATAGACATTAGGCATTTTTTGTGCAAAAATATGCATTTTGTATATTATGCATGATTACGTAATTCATTTAAAGTTATGTATTTATGAGAAAATATCACGTTTAAACATCTTTTCATTTATAGCTGGATTTTTTTATTTATTTTGAAAATATATGTATATTGTATTTTATACAATTTAAAAAAAATGTCCTTTAAATTTAGGATTTTACAAAATACCTGTATTGTTACGTTTATTTTTGCCATATAAAGTTAGGTTTTATTTAATAAGAAAATGGTAATATAGTTGCTGTGAGTGATGCTACAGTACGTTAAGTGTAAAATAGTACTGATTTTTCTTTTGTTTTCAACCTGTTTTAATTTCCATCAAGCCGTTCTTGTTTTGTTTTTTTCGCAAAAGTTCATTCAGTAGGATAACATTTCCTCTATGACTTCATAAATACAAACAACTTTTCACAAAGACGCTACACATGTAATTCTGTTAAAGTCGTTAAAAAGCCTACAATAACCAGATTGCAGTTACATTTGGTAAAAATCACCGAGCTTTTGTTGTGGGCCGAGTCAGAGTTCAGTCAGGAGTTCATGGTGTCATTTTGTAGATGAACACATAATGAAAGTAGCTCTTCCATCTTTGTTTACACTAAGCGTTTGTCGTGGTGTTATTTGCGGTTAGCCGTATCTCAAATCTCCAGGGTGGTTTTTTTTGCACAGCTCAGCTCTATTTTATAGCTCTCATGTGGTCTCCATGGTGACGTTTCGTCTGTGACCCCGGCACGACCTCACATGGCCCCAAATGTACTGAAACCGTAGGGTGTGCTATTGAAATTCATCCAGGACTGACATCACACTGCTGGCGGTATCCTGCCCCCCCTCCTCCTCCTCATCATCATCATCAGCGGCGGCCGTCTCACTTTCTCATCTGCGGCTAGTATTCTGGATGAATTGAGAACATGAAAGACGTGGGCGGCTTCAGGACTTTTGCTCCACAGGTCTGGAAACACTACACATGCACCAGAGTGGAAAATGAACTTTAGCCACCAGACACAGAGACTGCTGAAGAAGCACTTCCAAATGATTTAGACATACATGTAAAGCTTTTCCAAGCTTGTTTCTATCATGGAATAAAATAAATTCTGCACACTGTCGCTTGTATAATCTTTAAACAAAATCTTTTTCTCTGAATTCCAAGTTTACGTCTTACTATTTTAACTTTTTTTTTTTCCTCTGATTTCTGAATTGACATTTTTTTTAATCTTGCAATTTTGACTTTTTTTTTTCTCTCTGAAATTTGTGAAAACATTCAGAATTCTCACTTTATATTTTGCAAATTTGACTTTTCTCAGAATTCAAAATTTACAACAATTTCCTTTTTTTGCCAGAAATTTTGACATTTTCCTTAGAATTCAGTTTATTTTATTTTTTGTTACTTTTTCCTCTGCATTCTAAGTTTGAAATCCATAATTTACTTTTTCGTCTAAATTCTCTTTTTTTAATTCTCTGAATTGAAGTCTTTTATTTGTAACTTTTTCCTCTGAATTCTGAGTTTACACATGGGTCGCAGTAGCAGGGGTACAACTATGACAGACTGCAAATAAACAGGCTTTATAGGCTCGTGATTTAAATTAAGGCACATGCAATCTTATTTTAAATCGACCTTTGGAGCTATAATGTCATGTTTCAAATACGATGTTACATTATGCCATTAAGAGCAGTGCCTGTAAAATTGTATTTGATGTTTGAATCATTCATTCGAGAGGTTTGTTCAAAAACTTTGGACGGAACAAATCGTCTTTTAACCTTTAAATCTTCTTTTAAATTTAATACATTTTTAGATAGACTCTAAAACATTTTAGATAGATTTATTAGATTCATTTAAGACATTAAAACTCCAACAAATTAGCCTATATTTTATTTTGTTTGGTTGTTTGTTTTGTTTTCGAATTATTATTATTATTAGTTTACATATGGCAATTATTATTTTTTATTTATTAAAAAAAAAATTTTTTTTAATTCTATAAGCTTGTATCTGACAATGCTGGTGTTTTTCTCCATATTGCAAGAAAAAAGACTGAATTATGAGAACTTTCAGAATAGGAAAATTTATTTTTTACATAATTCGCATTTAAAAAAAAAATGAAAACCTTTGTTTTTGTTTTTTGTGACAGAAATGTGTGGGAAAAAATCCCTTTTTTAAATGAGATGTGCTATTTGTTGTTGTGCAACTCACGGAAATTTACACCAAGCTTGTTGCAGTGCATTCTGGGATTGGCTTTTTTGCGGAAGCACATGGAGCTGCTGCTTTGTAATTTTGCTGCCTACCGCTTGGAAACAGTCGTTACATCTGGAGCTTGTCTTTGCGACCTTAAAATGTTGTCTTGTTATGGTTTGGAATAGTCTGACATCGGTGAAAATTTCTGTTTTCGTGACTGAGAAATGCTGTTATGGGCAAATTAGCAGTGAATGTTTGATTGCTGTTATTAGCACTTCTCCAGGGATTTCTCCACACCCACCGGTTATTGATTTGGGATATTTCGCCTTCCTTAAAAACAGTGTGATATCCTGAAAGAACCTGTTCTTTTATTTCACAAATCCCCTGAATGCCGTTTCAGGTTGTTGAGTTGCTGTTTTTGGCAGTTTCAGTACATGAAGTCTGTCTTGTGTTATTTAGTGAGGGCTTTTCTTCGGCGTGCCCGTTGTGTTCAACCAGTTCATTTCTCCTGGAGGTTTTCCAGATTTAGTTTCTGAAGATGTGTTTAATGATTTGAAAATATTAATGATTTAATTATTACAGACACTGAGTCATTAATCATTTGTTTGTGCATAAATATCAAAAATAGTCTAATATGTCCAATAACTGCAATTAAGATTAAAACAGTTTTAATAAAAAGACTATACAACATCTTATTTATTTGTTAACAAGGATCACCTTAAATAAATATGACTGGGAGATTTATTGATTTATTTATTTAGTTAAATAAACAATAACCGATACAGGACTGGTAACTGTAACATTATTTTCTTGTGTTAAATTATTGTTATGATTTAATTTTTTTATTTATTATTGTTGTTGATGTAACTTTATAATATATTTTGGGGTTGGAAAATTGTTTTATTTTTTTATTATATTTGTAATAATTATTTAATATTGGGTTTTTGTCTTTTTTATTAATATTTTTATTTCCTAAAGTTTTATTTAATTGTATTTCTGTTTTAGTTTCTTCTAATTCAGGGCATCAGGATGAACTAAATAAAGATAAAGGGTGTTGCTTTGTCAGCCAGCTGGCGTAAAATAAGATCAAAGTTTATTTGATCTAATTGAAGTAAATTTTTGTTCTTATGAGCATTGTTGAAAAATCAATGTTTAATAAAAAATCTGCCCATGATGGACAAAAAAGGATTGAGACTGACAAGTACATATTTTTTTACTGATCGTTTTGGCTTTAAGCCCTTTTATCCAAAGCAATTTTATTTTCTTTCTTTTTTCTTTTGTTTTTAATTCATTCATTGTCTGGGAATCGAACCCATGACCTTGGCATTGTTGTTTGAGATACAGTATCTTGGCTGCATGATGTGTTTATTTTGAGCGCTCTCTTCCAAAGCTCACCGTACATTGTGCCAAAACACCATTAACGGCTGTGTTTTGCATATTCTGTGCATTCTGATTGTCAAATCATAGTTGATGGTGTGGAAATAAAAGATTGCAGTTCAGTTTATTGGATTCTTAACAATCAGTCCCTTCTGGTCCCCTATAAAAACATGAAATGTTATCAGCCCAACAGATCCCGTATGGGTTTCTCTTCACCAGGTCATATACATGACTAGAAAACATGCCAGATGCAAGCATGAACCGCAGCAACAGTGTTCCATCACTTCTGAGGCCTGTTAGTGCTTTTACAGGAGGGTTTTTCTTGAGCGGTTACAGTTTAGTGACCTTTCTAGTCGAGTGATGAAATTGTACAAACACAGTCCTTCATTAGGGCAGGTCAAGTCAATGAATGCTTAGGTGTAAATGTGGAAAGGTCATGTTATTATTTCTGAGCCATTTCTGCTGTTTCTAATCAAGAAATATTCTTGCATTTAGGGAAACAATGCATGGCACATCAAACTCTTTAAAGGAACAGTTGACCCAAAAAGTTGCTGAAAAGTCTGCGTCATCAGGATCAGTGCTGTGGATTACTTGTGTATTATTGTGATGTTTTTATCAGCTGTTCAGACTCTTATTCTGACGGCACTCATTCACTGCAGAGCATTTATTGGTGAACCAGTGATGTGAGTCTTTTAATGCTTGAGTGATATACCTCAAATTAACACCTAACATAGAAAAGAGCAAAGTTTTCCATGATTGTATTCATTTATTTGTTATGGAGAAGTGACTTCTATTACAGTAAAATACATTTCGAGTGTTTAAAGTGGCACTGTTGGTTGAGGCTAAAATGATGTGATGATTTCACTAACGTGTCTTATTTTGGGTTTATGTCAAAGCCTGTGCATTCAGCCTAACGTTAGTTGGTTTTGAGATATTAAATGTACCACCCTGAAACTTCATGGAACTTGTGGAGTGTTTTTTGTGAGACTTTGCTCGTCTTTCCATTACAGGCTGTCTCTGAAAATTGAACCAGGAAACAGCTCGCCACGCATGGCCACATCAAAAGAAGATCTTGCTGGTAAGATTGCATAAATGTCACTATTTTACACACACACACACATATATATATATATATATGTATTTTGCTCAAAAGCTTTTTAAATGTTTTTGAAAGAAATCTCATTTATCTGATTAAATATACAGTAAGTGTGAAATCATTCTAAGAAGCTGCTTTGCTGCTCTAGAAACCTTTCTGATTATCAGTGTTGTGCTGATTCATATTTTTGTGAAAACTCTGGTACATTTATTATTTTCAAGACAAATAGAGAGTAGAAAACAACACATTTATTTGAAAAAGGTTTTTTTTTTTCTTCTTCTTCTTTTTTTGGTAACATTATGAATGTCCTCGCTGTCACTTTTGATCAGTTTAATCTTACCGACCCTTTACTTTAGAAAAGTTTTAACTTACAGAAGACATTGTAGTCATTTTCCCCCAGCATCCATTATGTTGTCCAGTCTGAATGAGGTCACGGGCCCCTGGTGGTAGTTAATGAAGGGCTCCGTCCTCTTTGAGGGCAAAGAGAACTGAATGTGGACAGAGAAAACAAACAGCACATAAATGGCTCTCTACGGAGTCTTCATAATCTCACCATTGCAAATCTCCATCCCTCCACCACATGCAGGCCAGAACACAGTGATGAGTCATTGAGCAACAGCTGACTGGAGGACCTCCTCTATCTCCTTCGCAAGGGATATGCTATTTTACAGATTTATAAATGGACATTTTTTATAAAATTATGTTCTAAAACTAACCAGAGCTTTACTTTTTTAACATTTTTGTTTGGTCATCACATTTCCTACAAACCAATGGCAATAGTTTTGTTCAGCTCATGAATCATATGTAGGCGCTTTTGATCCAAAATACAGTAGGAACAGTAATATTGTAAAATAATATTATCGTTCGGAAAAAAACTGTTTTCTATTGTAAAATATTGTAAATGTAATTTATTTCTGTGATCAAAGCTGAATTTTCTGCATCGTTTCTCCAGTCTTCAGTGTCACATGATCCTTCAGAATTCATTCTAATGTGCTGAAAATTGTTTTTAAAGCTGATACTTTTATGGAAACCATAATGTGTTTTTTATGGTTCTTTGAATAGAATGTTCAAAAGAACAGCATTGGTTTCAAGTAGAAATATTTTGTAACATTATAAACGATATGATTAATTTAATGCATCCATGCTTTAAAAAAAAAAAAAAAAAAGTCAATCATCCGTTTCAAAAACGCATTCAATGTTCAACATATTCAACGAATCTTGGAATTATTGTCTATTCACTGTGAGAAAATAGTCTGTGAAGTATTTTTAATATCTATATATATTTATTAACCTCCATATGCTGTTGTTATATTGTTCCAGTGCAAATTAAAGTGATTAAATATTAATATTAAATATATTTGGCATCATCGAAAGACTTATATATTACATGTCATGTAATGTTATGTTGAGGGATTTAATGTACCATTCATTTCCTGGGGTTAATTATTAATATATCGAATTTTACACCTAATGTTAACTAGCCCAAACTACTAAAACTGTGTTTTATCCCACAGCTGACATGAGCATATTTGTGCTGAAATTGAACAAACAATAGTTGATGAGCTTAATGAACTAGATTATCATATAATCATTAACTCCTCTAACTGAGGTACACTGCCCGATTATTCACGGGCAAAAACAGAGGTAATTTATGGCACAGATAAACGGTCCGAGCAAATCCGTGAATGTTCGCCATGTAATGAGCGTATAGGTGTGCATTTCTAGTCCTCTTTGAACAGCTCGAAGCCGTATATTGTAAATGCTGCATGCTACACGCTGGCGTAGTAAAACGCTGCCTGGCTGTTGCCCGTGAGTCTAGTCACGCAACATGACGAGCCAACAGTGGTTTTCCAGAAAAAATGTAAGTTCACAGTAAGTGGCGTTTGTAAGCATTTCTTCTGAGCTGTGTAACCAAATCTATAGGTTTCCATGTCCATAAAAGTTATTGTTTGTGGGGTTTCCTAGCCAACCTGTCGTGGCGTTTAATAACACGTCTATTCTCATTCCAAGGCCAGAAGTGAACATGTAGACCATTTGTAGTCAGAAAGTTTTGGATTGTTAAATAAAGACCTCAACATTTTTCCTAGATGAAGCATCATGCCCATCTGAGTACCACCATCAGATGATCTGACCGAGTGTAACGTAACACAGCACTCTGGGATACTGTGACCATTTGGCTTTTGATGTGTCATTCTTTCCTTTTCATTTTTTTCCTGAATGCCAGTGTGTGACTTGAAGAAATGTTTGGTGCGTGTGCACATGTAATTTTCATTTATTGAATGAGATGCCTGTGGCCACATCTCAGCCGCACGGTTACATCACAGCAAGGGCTGGTCTTTCCTGGAGTCTCGGGGTGACTGGCTGTTATATAACCCCATAGATGTATTTGTGAAGATGTCCAGCCAAGGAAATGAGATCTTGCCCCGTAACTCAGGCCAGAAAACAGAGCAAAACATGGAACAGCTACCCTTCTCTTTATTACGGAACTTTTCCACATTCAAGAGTCATAGTAAAGTTATCAAAAGTATGAAATAACTCAAACTGAAGAGTGATGTTGTGAGCAAAGCACGTTCTACTGATCGAAACAAATGCCCAAGCTGTCTAGATTCCAGCTCTGCTCATTCTGTGTATTCTTGGGGTGTTTCTTAGTGGTATTGTGAATGTACATATTTAGTAGATTAGATTATTGATTGGCCATAGAAATTCACACATTACATATACGCATGGATGGATGGACATAATAGATGAGTCGAGAGAATGATAAATGAATGGATGGGGGAATTAATTGTATGATAGATGGATAGAACGAGGGATGGCTTGATGGATGGATGGATGAGTGGGTGGGTGATAGAGTGATGAATGGATGGATGGATTATGGAAGGATAAACTGATGCATGTATAGATAGAACCATAGATGCATGAAATGATGGATGAATGGATGATAGACAGACAGACAGATATTGAAAAGAAAAGTCATTCATTTGTCTGTGCGTGAAAATACCTGTCACTCTCACACACGCCCAATATTTCTCAGATACTTCACTGTGAAACTATATTAACTGGTTAAAGTGATGAAATCTCTGCATCACAATCAGACCCGAGACAGAGACGTCTCACCACTGTGGATGTTATTCTGAGTTTCTCTGAATATCATTTAAGGGGGGTTTTCTATGCAACGCTAAACACTGGAGTAATGATGCTGAAAATTCAGCTCTGCATTAAAGGAATAAATTCTATCATATTACAATAGAATTCAGTTATTTTGAACGGGAATAATATTTCACAATATCTCAGATTTTACAGTATTTTTGATATGCCCTGGTGAGCTGAAGAGTTATGCGGGCCTCTAACATCACCTAAATCTCTCATTTAGCAGCAAAAACAAGAGAAACACATGCTGCTACATGACTTATATTTGACATACAAACCCTTCTGACCTCCACACAGGAACATATGTGGCTAAACACATGGATCAGCGTGTACAGACAGGCCTAGATTGATCTCTGGGTTGTACTGCTGAACTCAAAGCATATGTCTGCCAGCGAATTCACTTTTAACAGAAGAAGAACAGAGAGATTAAGAGTATAAGTCCAGGCAAACCTTCTCCTAAAAACTTTCTAAATGTTTTAGTGCTAAACGTTTGAGGAACTCAAGTATTTTAATGTTGACTGTCGAAGCATGTTAAAGTATGTTAAATGCTTCTAAAGCAAACCAGTACAAAAACAAGATTTTCCTTTTCAAATTGAAAGGTCGAATTAGAGGTCAAATGTAATTGCCTCCAGTGTCAGCTGTGCTTCAGATATTGGGTAATTAATAAATAGGTGATTAGTAAAGGGTAACAATTCATGAAAATGTATGTCTTGCCAGTAGAACCTGAATAAAAGCAGCTCTGGAAGTGATGCAGTCGCTCTCTAGTTTCCCTGAGTGCCGCCAGCTTTCCCTCTGGTGCTTAAAAATCATATTCTTTTGCCACATTTTATTTCAAAGCAGCAAATTATGAATGATAGTTTATTTTCAAATATTATTTTCAAATATATGCAGTATTTAGATACATATACTGTGTACACACACACATTGTAAAAGGCCTAAAAAGTTGAGATCAGTCTTTTTTTTTCTATGATTTTTTTTTTATAGTTTTTTAATTGCTAAATAATTCAGAGAACATGTTAACTTTTTAATGACATTTAATCACTGTTACTACTTAAAGGTCCGTGTCCTAATTCCATGACGCTCCAGAAACACCTGCGTTGAGTCAAATCTCTCCCCGTCGTGCCGTTTTCATTGTCAGATGGAATATTCACGCAGAATATGGCGTTTGTTTCATGAGTTGGTAGTCAGACTCATTAATTTTTGGATGAATAATGTGAACAGTTTAAACTTTTCCCTTTCACACAAATAACAGTTATGCTCCATTTTCTCTATTTGGATAAAAGCATCTGCTGTAAATGTGCTAAACTACATCGGCACCATTAGTTACCTGTCAAAGTATTCTGTTGGTAATTATGAGCAACTGAAAGAGAAATCATTCTCAATCTTTTGCGTTGCTCATTATTGTTTCCAAACTGTTTTCCAAAATAAAACTATTTAAATTTGTTTTGGGGCATTGCAATAAAATGCAAATAACAATGTGGAAATATTGACAGAAAAACTTTCATTTAAAACTTAAAATAATAAAAATGACAAAAACACATTGAAATTACTAAAGCTTAAAAATGTAATCTGATTATATACAAAATAAAAAGAATATAAACATTGCTAAAAGAACCTTGGTTGCATGTAAATATAAAATAGAAATAATAATAAAAAAGTGAATGACAAAATTAGAATAGAAAGCAAAAATTCTAAATATTAATAAATACTATAATAATACAATAAAATGTATCATGAAAAAATATCATGAAAATTGCAATGGTCACATGTAAATGTAAATTGTAAATAAAATATAAATAAATAAAAGCTAAATAGAAATATAAAATGAAAAAAAATGTAGAAAAAAAAATCACTAAAACTTTAATTAAAATATAAATGTAAAAATAAAAGCAATAATAATAAAACAATAAAATATAATAGTAAAATATACTATACTATACTATATATAAAATATTAAAACACTGGTGTCATGTAAATGTGAAACTGAATTACTAAAAAATATTTTGAAAAGCATGTAAAGTAAACTTAAATTAAAATATAAGCTCAAAAAATAAAAGCAAATTCTAAATATTAACAAGTGATATAACAGTATATAAACAATGCTAAAATACTGGTTCACTAATGCCTCTAAAGTTCTAGAGGTACTGGTATCGTGCAGCAGAAGAGAAGCACGAGCGAGGCTCAGAGAGCATGTGAAGCTCCATCACTGACTCACTGACGGGAACATGTGGATGGTTTTCCTCTCTCAGGACTGAATAATCATGGCTGGTTGAATCTGTCTCCCTCAAGAGGACTGGAGAATGTTAACATTTGTGTTGCGGCTGTGATTGCTAAAGCAGAGGCTTCGCTGACAGAGCCTCCACGTGTTTTCTTTCATTCGGTTTCATTGAGAGTGACCCTGAGAACAATCAGGCATGTTCAGAGCAAAACTCATGCTGCTTTTCTCTCTTTCTCTGTCTTTGTGTCTCTTGTCCAGGCCCATCCGATTTATCTTTATCGGTCAGGTATAATCGGCGGCCCACCTGTCCGGACGCCACCATCGGGGTTCACATCCCCACCCCGCCACCCTCACGCCACCGGAAGAGCCACAGCCTCGGAAACGCGTCTGTTTTGTGTTTCTTAAAACATACACACTCACGCACACTCACGTACTGTATTTAGATCAGAGAGTTTATGGTCAATATGATTTTAATACTTACATTCAGCAAGGTTGCATTTAATTGATCAAAAGTGTCGTTGTTACAAAAGATTTGCTGTATATGTAGTCTTGGAAATTTGATGCAAATATAGAGGATATAAAATAACATAAAGCATTAAGCTATTTTATTTTACTATCATGTTATTTAAGTATCACTATGATGCTTATAACACTTAGATACTGTAATACTTTTTATTAATGTATTAGATTAGACACGTTAGATTAGTATTTGTCTATTAATTTATCTTTAACTATATAACACATATACTACAAAAAATAGTATTTATAACCTCTATATTCCTCTTTATATAAACCCTAAAGACCGTAGTAATGATGCTTTGATGACAGGAGTCTATTAGGTCTTATAGTAGATTCAAATAGAAAACAGTGGTTTTAAATTGTAATAATATTTGACAATATATAAAATTTTGACTGCATTTTTAGTCAAACAAATGCATCCTAGTCATCCCAACCAACCACCAAGCTAAACATTAAATCTGCAGCATGTTTGCATTTAGTTTGTCAAGCGCTTTTCTCCCTGGAAACTTTGGGTGTTACACAATCTCATGCCTCGTGATGGTTTTCTGACTGTCTCTCACAGTATGATGTGGCATTTCGGTGTGGTGGAGAGTAAAAGTGCGACGTTTCCCATCGAGAAACCACGTCACCTGCTGGACGACAGCTTCCTGGAGTCCCAGAGTCCAGCGAGAAACAACCCACACAGCTCATCTGTGTCCAACGGCATCTCTATAGGTATCAGCGCACTGTATGCAAGAATGTGCCTGCTTCAATGCGGCTTAAGCTTTTCTGACATAATCTTAATTACAGCAGAAAATCATTTTGAATCAGCCCTCAGTTTTAAAATGAAAAAGGAATGAAAATGTGCTTAATGCAAACAAATTTAACTTTCTGCATTGTTCCAAAATAACCGTAAAGCTTTAGTATTATTGTTAAAGCAGCAGCATTAATTACTACAGTCAGTATAGTTATTTTCATAATACACATTGTTTCAAGGCAGCTTTACAGCAAATCAGGTTTGATCAAGTACACACACACACACACACACACACACACAAACACACACATATATATATATATATATACATATAATATAGACAGTCGCACAGCCAACTTTTGTCATATAATGTCAAATATATTGCTTTGAGTTTACAGCATACATGCATGTCAAGTCAGTAATTTAATATAAATATAAAGAGGATTAAATGAAACCTTGAAAGAAACAGATTTCTGATATGATTGCATGCATTGCACAAAAGGAACAGAACACCATTAGGTCGTCATGGCAACAGAGTTGAAAGACTAAATATAACTTACAAAGAGAGGATCCCATGCAAGTCTTGTTTGCTATATGCCTGACACAATGTACTTCCATAGTATAAGTGCATTATTGTATCTGCAGGAAGTCAAAATGATGTGTTGTTAACATTATTCGACAGCTAATTTTGTATTGTACCCAGAATGCGTTTGTGATCCTGCATGCTGATTGGTCAGTAGAAGGTGCATCGCTTCACACAACATTTTAATAGAAATGTATGTCTCTGGTGTTTTAAATACTGTAGTTTTGTAGCCCCACTGAGAGGTCCTTCTTGTTTTATTATTATGGTCACCGTTAGTGATGAGAGAACATTTGATATGTGTTTAAATGGGAACGGTTGTGAGGTTTGTGTGCTTTTGTGTTTTCCCAGGCAGCAGTCAGAGCTCGTTCTATGAGGATCTTTCTCCGGGGGTCGAGAGGTCAGACATCTTCTGCTAATAATTTTTTATTTCATTATCTGAGCGGTTACACTTAAAAATTAGTATCGCATTAGTAATACATAACTTAAATGAGCATTACATTTATTAAAGTACATCGTTAGTACTGGCCTGTTAAATAATAGCAGTCATGCAACTCCTAGCTCAACAGTACTGATTGTTTTTGTTGTTGTTCATTTATCGTTTCCTGTTATAAATGTATATAAATGTGTAACATCTATATGTGTCCATCCCACAGGAAACACATTGATATTCATAGAAATAGCAAAACACAGTAACTACTGAAACACAAATTGGTCTCTGAACAGCTGAAGATTTAAAGAGATAGTTCACCTGAAAATACATCTGTTAATCCGTATGACTTTCTTCTGTGGGACACAAAAGCATCACGGAAGCTTCACAACAGTGATAGATCCAACTTTTGCATAAGTCTGTAGTCTCGTGAATTCAAAAGACTTTGTGTTAAGTGCACAGGTCATATGAACTATGCTTTTTGCAGGTTGAAAGTCATCATTGTACTTTGTTTTAATGGTGCAGAACTCCCACCTGTTAATTTATTACCGTCAAATATATTTCAAATTAAGTTCGTAAGTAGGTTGTGATCCCATTTAGAGCGTTTCTGGTTTAGAGATGTGTAGTATCAGTGTGGGTTGAACTCATCTGTGTAAACAGGGGCCGCATGTACGCCACCCTGGGCCCTAACTGGAGGGTCCCTCTCCGCAACTCCCCCAGAGGCCGCAGCCATGCCCACAGGTACAAACCCCTGCCGGGGGCAAAGGTCACCTCCTCCATTCCTCTGGGGCATCGGGTTCACCTGTCTTGGCATGCAGCGTCTCCTCTTAAACATTCCAGTTTCCCTCTCTCTTCTGGTTTAGTCTGAAGGCTATCATGTCTGTCATCGTCTATCCGTCAGATTGCCATCATCTCAGGATGGTCATAGGACTGTGTTTATAGAAGAGAAAAGCTCTGGTCCAAAACCCAACCTGTGGGCTTGCGGTCCAGCAATCAAACAGAGCTTCTCATATTTACATTCACATTCAGTCGTTTAGCAGAGGGGGTCTCAAACTAGGGTCTGTGGCAAAGTAAAAAAAAAAAGTCATTTAAAAATGACAAAGAAAACAAAGAAAGAAACTATTTAAAATAAATAGTTAACAAATAATTAAAAATAAATACATTTGATTTAAACAATTTTAAGTAAATAAATTATAATAAATGTAAATAAATAAACCAATTTGCCATGTAAATAAAATAGATAAATTTGTACATAAAATATATATATACACATACACACAGTATACATTTTGAATACATGTATTATTTATATTCATCCAGAGTCTCTCGGAAAGCTCCATATTTATGCTCATTAGCTTTTGGAACTTTACATTAAGAGTGTGTGCAATGAAAGCTCACTAGGTTTTGAAACAGAGCTGATAAGTTGTGAGTGGGGTGTTTTGGTGGGTGAAGGGGAACCTTTCTGTCCTCCATCAGCGCTCTCTCTCCTCTCTCACACTCACACTTCACCTCAGCCTGAGCTCTCCAGCAGCTCCATCACATCCTTGCATCAGATGTGAGCTGGACCGTCTGCAGCACACACACACACACACAGGATGGTGCTGGTAGTGAAGGCTTGGGGTAATGTGTTTCCCTCTGTGCAGTCCTTCAGTAGCAGAGTGCAGTCTGGCTCATGGAGAGTCCGGTGGAGTCACGATGGAGGGGCCGCTGAAGAGGAAAACCCTGATGAAGGAGGGCAGGAAACCCAAGGTGAACAGGAAGGGAACAAAAATGAGTTTGTGTTTACAATGTTTGCCAATATTCGGAATATTTGCTTTGAAATTGCGCATACATGACATTTACAGTACACTTCCAGGAACTGTGCTTGTGGCCAAAGATGGCAGCATTCAGATGACATTCTTTTTAAGGGGTTAATAATGCAACTGCCCTCAACATCCCATACATCATACATTTTATATATATATATATATATGCTTAGTTGATGTATCAGTGTGTCCTATGATGTGACAGAAACATGGAAATATTATGTTAATATTAAAGCTAAACCTCAGTCCACTTTTTATTTGTGAACTACCCATATACTGTATGTATAATCTAAATGTGTGTTATATATAAAACGATTTTAAATATGTATATGTTCATATATTCTAGCTCAACAAAATGCATTCGCATGTGTCACATTCGAAGAAATTTACATTTAAAATATTTTTTGCCAGAAAATATGCAAAAGCTTAAGTTTTTGTAATAAATGAGTGTTTTTTCATGCTCCTGTGTTTATTTTAATGTCCATAAATATGTTGTTAAAATCTCTTATTTTTCAAAAACGTCTAATGTATAGGGCCACAGTTTGCTTTACTCTACATGGTAAAAAATTCATGATGATATTTTAGAGAAACCGTGGCTTACCATGGCTTAGTTCAAATGAACCGAATATTTGACTCAAGCACTCCATCTAGTGACAAACTCATGCAAAAACAAAACAACCTCAGGTCTGTTTCTTCATTCATCAGTGTATATAAAAATAAAACCCCCCAAAAGATATCCCTACATTTACATGAATGTGTTTACCAATACCTTCCATTGCATTGCAGGTAAAGATCTGTTGAGTTTATGCATTCAATAGGAGCCAAAGGCTTAGATCTTCATAAATTAATCAGCCTCATTTTCATTTTTGGGTGAACTATCCCTTTAAACACTGACATTGGTCTGTCATGCTTTCGTCTTTGAGCTACTGAAGGTTAGATGTTGCATATATTTGCTGTGTTAAGTTTATAGAGTTTGCATCATTATTCATATATTTTTCTTTGTTTTTTCAGCTGGCCTCTTGGACGCGGTACTGGATCACACTTTGTGGTTCCACTCTCTTATTCTACGGATCCAAAGCTCTACGAGCCACAGAGCGGAAACATGTGAGTCGTGCAAAAAATGTTTTATAAATTTAAGTAAATAATGCATTATTATAAATGAATGAAATGAAGGGGAAAAGTATCGTTTAACATTTTAATGGTATCTTACTCTGTTTAACACAGTACAAGTCTTCGCCGTGTAAGAAGGTGTGTGTTCTGGGCTGGATGGTGGTGCTGCCGGATGATCCGGCTCAACCCAACATCTTCCAGCTCAACGATCCTGACAAAGGTGAACCTGATTCACTGTGGTATTGCTCTAGTGCTTTTATAATCACAGTCTTCTTCAGTCATTGTTGATATCATAGTGATATATACATAACTATATGCATAACATGTCTCTTAGGGAATGTTTACAAGTTTCAGACCAGCGATCGCTTCACTGCGATCATGTGGCACAAACACCTGGAGGAGGCGTGTCGGAGAAGAAGACCTCAGGTATCAACAACCACAGATTCATTAGGACTGGATGGCATGGGCACATTTTTTCCAAATTTTGAAAGTTTAATCTAGCTGCAAGGGGATAAAAAGAGGTGTAACGTGGGCTCTTTTGGGCTCGTCCAAGGAAGTCCAACCAGAAGAGCATTGCAGCAGTCCAGTCTAGAAATGACAAGGGCCTGTACACGAAGTTGTGCCGCATGCTCCGTTAGAAAGGGCCTGATCTTTCTGATGTGGTATAATGCAAAGCTGCAAGATTGAGCAGTCTTTGCGATGTGCTCTTTAAAGGTCAGCTGGTCGTCAAAGTTCCCACTAAGATTTCTGACCGAAGTTGATGGGGTAACTCCAGACGAACGTAGCTGGATGGTGAAGTCGTGCTGTAGAGCTGTAGTGGCAGGGAAGACAAGGCAGCCTGAAATCTGTGCAGCTATCATTGGATCATCTGGTTGAAAAGAGAGATGGAGCTGCGTGTCATCAGCGTAGCACTGGTAGAAGCCTTATGCTTGTATGATGGGACCCAATGATGTCGTGTATGTGGAGAAGAGGAGGGGTCCAATAACCGATCCCTTTGGAACCCCGGTGACCAGTTGTGTTTTTGGGGACCTCTCCTCCCCAGGCCACCCTGAAAGACCTACATGTACCAGTGGAAAAAGTGCAATACCTGTGATGCCAGAGATGAGAGGGTGGAAGGAAGGATCTGATGATTGACAGTGTCAAAAACATCCAGCAGAATAAGAACTGATGATGTGGAATCGGCTTTTGCCATCCGCAAGGCTTCAGTGACTGAGATCAGAGTCATCTCCATTGAGTGGCCACTGCTTAAACCTGCCTGGTGAATGTGCAGTTTGTTGTTCTGTGTAAGATACAATGATAGTTGTTTGGAAACAACTCGTTCAAGTGTTTTTGCAATGAATGGAAGGAGAGAGACGGGTCTGTAGTTTTCTATAAGAGAAGTGTTTAATGTATAGGTTTTCTGAGCTTGCTTGAACACAATGGAGAAAGCGCCTGTGAGGAGAGATGTGTTGATGGTGTGTGGGAGAGATGTTGTAGGATGGCTGGAGAGGAGCAGTTTGGATACTTCTGACTTCGTGAGAGGATAGAGGGAGTGTCAGCATTGGATGTGGTTAGTTGGAGGTCCTGCGTGTGTGCGTCTGAGAACTGACTGCTGCTTTTATCAGTAAAAAAATGTACACCATCAGCTTTTATGGAAGCGCTGGAGGAGGATAGAGGAGAGAATAAAGTGAGAGTGAAGACATTTGTAATGTTACAAAATATTTCTATTTCAAAATCTTGAAGACGAACTGTATCGATAAATCATCATATCTCAATGATTTCTGAAGGATCATGTGACACTGGACTGGAGTAATGATGCGGAAAATACAGCTTTGGTCACAGGAATAAATCACATTTTCAATTATATTGAAAGCAGTTATTTTAAATTGCAATAATATTTCACCATATTGATTTTACGGTATTTTTTACTGTAAAAAAAATACTGCTGCGGCAAGCAGAAGAGACAAAAATCTTACCCACACTTTCAAATGGTAGTGTTTTTTGATATGTATTGTATATATGCATATGTAAAAATATTTCTGATTCAGCTACTTTGAACAGATAAGCTATAATTGCATAACTCTGTGCTTTCTCTTTTCACTCCAGATACCAGCGAATCTCATGTCGTTTGAGTAAATAGACTCATGTAACTCTTGCCTGAAGACATTTATAAGGTGCCAAAGGCCTACAGAGATGGAGAAGAATGTGTTTGGTTCAGCGAAAGGATGAAAAAAGAGCAAAAGTCCTTCATTTAAGAAGAGTCCACTGAGCCAAAGGCCCTCCACGAGCCGCAGGACACGTCCAACTTCAAGATGTCTGTTACAGAGCTGGACGTGGAGCTCGTTTCAGCTCCATCGTGTCTTTTCTATGGAGACGTTTGGATCTCAAGGTGTTTGTGTGGCTTCAGTGAAGTGCATTGTGGGATATAAATGTAACAGAAGCTCGAGATGGGCATTTTTGTGCTGATATAAGTAGGTTAAGAGCCGTAAAAAAACAAACAAACCACAGCCGGATCAGGAAAAGATGAAGGCTAATGATGCTCCCTGGTTAAGAGCGGTTTGGTTGCAGACTAACCAAATCTCCTTCCAGCACAGTGAGTTTGTCAGGATGCCGGTTGAAGGAGGTTTGTGTGACTTGTTTACATCAGAGGTCTTGAAATTTTTTTCTGTTTTAGTGGTTTTATACTCACGAAAGCTTGTTTTGGGCTTGAAGTATTAACTAATTATTACGCCTTTGCTGTCAAATGAAGGTTTTGCTCACAGTTTAAACCAGCTGTAATATGTTGTATAAAAGCAAGGGGTTTGTGTTTGTTACATCTGTTAGGATTCGTTGTACATTAACAGAAGAATACTATTTTTATGACACGTAACACAATCACTATTAAAACAAGAGTTTATTTTCCATTCAGCCCATCTCACAAAAACAAGAACGTTCGTGCAAACTAACAGGGCGAATCTCACAAAACCCATTGTCCAACTCTTATTTTACCCCAAAAGACATAAGCAATAATATTTTGCTTATGACAATTAAGCATGTTTAACCCTCAAAAACACATCATTTACATTTTTTTAATATTTATACATCATGGTCATATTTATTGAACAGCTGCTAAATTATGCTTACAGATTTCTTTTTTTTTTTTTATTGCGCTTTTTATATTTTAATACAACGAAGCGTGGGATAAGCTTTAAAATTAAATAAATAAATAGGAACAGACTGAATTTTCTTTATGCAAAGCATAATTTCTTTTGATTTTTGGTGTGAAATGTGAGATTTCTGTGAGATTTGTCCTTTGCAGCTTCATGTCTGCAGCCTGAACGAGCATTGATATAAATGCGTTCAGCTGTGAAAGGGAAACATCTGACAACAGCGAGCGATGAGATGAGATGCTCATTCCGATCGAGTGCCCTGTAGTTCTGTCATTTATTTCTCATATTTGGTTCTGTGCAGGACTGATGATGATTGTATTGATGTTTGTGTTTTAAGCATGTTTAACTCTTATAGAGCTGCGCTGCATCTGAAGGAGAAACGGCTGTCAGTCTGTGATACTGAAAACACAATCCACACGCTCCGAACATCTTCAGAGACCCACGCAGAACTAGAGCAATCATTCAATCCAGAATTACATTTCTGTCATTATTTCAGCCCTCTTGTGTTGTTTGAACTGGTTTGATGAACACAAACGAACCATTCGAGAGTGTCGTCATTCAGCTATGACGCATAAGTTCAATGCAATGTATTTAAAAACAATAAAAGTACTGTCATGCAAATACCGTTTTGCATAAACCTATACTAGAAATATTACTATTTCTGTCAATAGTGAATCATGATGAATCGCATCAAAAATTACTTTTTGTTTACACATGTATTTATGTATATATAAACAAACAGATTTACATGTATATATTATTCATATAATTTTTATTGTATATAAATATTTAAAACATTTTTTTCTGAAATATATATACATGCATGTGTGCATTTATATATGCGTAATAAATATACACAGTACACGCGTGTGAACAAAAACATTTATTTTAGATGCAATTAATCATGAGTGCAGGTTTAAAACGACTTGAGGGTGAGTAAATAATGCTAAAATGTTCATTTTGGGATGAACCATCTCTTTAAGATGAAATGTCAGGTTATAATAATATGTGACTGACTCCTGATAGTGATCACTTGTTCTTTGTTGAGAGTATTATTTATCTAGCATCAGTTTTGCCTCCTGTATGAATTCAGCTTGTAATAGGCCACTGGTTTTGTTGAAGAGATGCTCTTTGTTTCTTTCACGTGAGGATGTCAGAGCCAAACACACATGTACAGCACTGCATGTAGCCTACGTTCTGTTTCTGCTGGACTCTTGTTGTTTTGCCATGTAAATATGTTGCTAAATTATTTCTCGTTTGCCATCGTGGTACAGTACATTGCGGTTTATTTATCAGCTAAAAGGCTGATTCTTCTGCACAAAGATTAAATGCCAGTGAACATGACTGTCTTGGTGTATGATTTGTTTGTCATTTTTAGGAAGATGGAGGACGCATGAGAAGGATCTGCGATTATAGATTCTGATCTGGAGAAGACTGAAGACTATTTATTTTAGTTAGGCTACATTTAAAGTTTTGCCTCTTTATTGACATCAATGTTTGATCACCTGAAATTGCATCATGAATGAATCTTTGGGGGGGTTGAGTGTAGTTATCGCTAGCCTGTCTGTGTCACTCCCCCGAGTCACTGTTTTGTGTGAACCAGACCCCGATGTCCCTCATGTGTTCACAGAACAGCCCGATCATCTTATGCTGGAAAGTTCACAGGTCACAGTGCTCACAGGCAGCTCGACTAGTGGCAGTGCAGACAGAAAGTGAGGTTAAATCATGGGTTTCAGCTGTGTCTGTGTGGTTCGGTGGTTCAGAGTGATACTTCACATCATACTGGAAACACAATTTGGCTAGTTAATCCTGCTCGTTAGTTTCATGATTCATTAGCGATATATCAGAGCAGTGATCTACGCGTCTGTGTATTAACTGCTGCTTCCTTTGAAAACCGGTGGAGATATACAGCTAATCCAAGAACCAGCTTTACTGATGAAATGTGCGTTCATATATTGTGCGATATATTGCTCAGCCTTACTCGAACCGCATAAACACATTGCATTACACCAAATACACAAACTTATATTCTTTTTAGCAACCCTTTTAATGACCACAGAGAGTCAGGATCTCGCTTTTACATCTCATTTGAAGGATGGTGCTTGTTGAAGGAGAGTAGGATGTTTGCATCACTGAAACTGCATTAGAACCCACACAGAGCACAGAACCCACACCTCCTCCAACAGCGTCCTAGTTTTCTCAGGAGGTCTTCAATCCAGGTACTGACCAGCTCGGCCCTGCCTAGTTTCAGTCAGCAACCAGCCTTAGGCTGCAGGGTGATGTGGCCATGAAATTGGCTATTTAATCTTGACTTGACCTGACATTATGACTGTTGCGTAACATAGTGGTTTGGTGATTTAAAGAAACATTTTGTTCACTCACCTCCCACAGTTCTTCAGGTCACGTGATCTTAACTTTAAAAGTGCAGGCCTATTGTTCTCGGTCAGATTGATTCTCGGCGCTGATCATCAGCACAACGCAGTGATGTCAAACACTAAGCTTGGAGGCTGGAGCGAGCTGAAGCTGTTCACTTCAGAGGAGAAGAAGCTTTGCTTTGAGGTAAACTCACTGTTGAGTAGTGAGCTGTTTTGGTGCTGTAATATTGTTTGCACAAAATTAATCATTTGTCTCAAGTTTTAGTTTTCACTTAAATTCACATTTTTAATGTACTTGGAGCAAAATATGTATATGTAAGTACCTGCTTTATTGCAACAAATTCCGAAGTAATAGCATAAAGATAAATAATTCCTCTTGATTAAACTCTTATTTTATCTAATGTGACAATATTTAAAATGTCCTTTTTGTAGGTTAAAATAGCATTCATTTATTAATGTTTACTAATTAAGTTAACTAATGACTGTTAATAAGTGATCCTTATTGTAATGTGTAACCATATTTCTTTCTTTATTCAGGCAAGACCAATTATAGAGAAGATGCTTGGAACTCATTTTAAGATTTACAATCCTGTGGTCTATCATTCTCAGATTGTTTCAGGAGTAAATTACATGGTCAAGGTAAATCAATACTTGCCTGCCAGGTGTGATGTGTCAAGTAAATTGTCCATCCTCGCTTAGAGGACATTAAGCTTCTTACATTTGCATTATAGGTCAAATTTGTTTTACATTGTAGCATTGCTGGGCGTCGAACTTGTTTGTCTACATCAAAGTTTTTGTCTCTCTGTCAGATGTTGGTTGATGCAGACAGGGATGGAGTGTGTGTTCACGCAAAGATATATAAGGCTATTCCCTGTGATAGTGAACTGATCGTGACTGAAATCCAGCACCCCAAATCCTTTGACGACCCACTGATTCTCCCTGAACACTTTGAGAAACAGTGTTTTTCTGATAATAGACTCATGTGATGAAATAATTTCATTCCTCAATATTAAACTCTATAATCAAATCCTCCAGTGTCACTGTGTTTATTAAACCACAT
>JAUCMU010000044.1:0-15723 GCA_032275025.1 Enteromius treurensis | reverse complement strand
GTGTACATTATGTTGGGTTTCAGGGGCCCTCTCATTTAACAGCTTTGTTAAACAGCAGTTGGCACAGATGTCTATGTGTGTTTCCTTCTTCTCTAGAGACTACACACACACACAGCCCTGTCCCCTAAAACTACATGTTAAGACAGCTTCAGCTTTTCTGGGTCAAAGGGGTTTCATATAGATACATACATACAGTGGGGTCCAAAACTTAGAGATCACTACCGCATTTCATGCCTCGACATGAACAAAGCCTCCAGCATGATTTCAGATGTTCAAAAGAGCTTCTTAAGATTCAATAGAAGAACATATGACTGTCTATACAAAGAATCCCATGGTTAATGACACTCATTTCCTTCAAACTTCACTTGATTAGTCACCTAACTAATAGAATTTCTTTATCTTTTCTTCTTTTCAATTGTAAAACTTTATCTTTAAAACTTTATTGCAATGCAATAAAATAAACTGAAATATCCAGATTTTGAATATAATGTTAAATGTAATTTATTTCTGTGATGAAAGCTGTATTTTCATCATCATTACTTCAGTCTTCGGTGTCACGTAATCCTTCAGAAATCATCATAATATACTGATTCACTGCTCAAAAACAGTTCTGATTATTAGCAATGTTGAAAACAGTTGTGCTGCTTCATTGTTTTGTGGAAACCATCAGGATTTCATAATTCAAATAAAAACGAGAGTATTTATTTTAAATATATATTTAAATTTTTTTTATAAATGTCTTTACTCCTTGAAATAAATAAATAACAATTAAATAAATCTGAGTGGTAGGATATGTTTGTGTACTTGTCTTTAAATGTGTTCCATCTGTGGTTTAAGACTGGAAAAGAGCCGTCAATGACTATAGCCAAAATAAAAAACAAGCTTCACGGTAAACACACAAACAGGGTGATAAAGCACAAAGAGCTGCTGTATCTGACTCCCTCTCTCGAGCTCTGGACCGTTCGGGAACCTGGAACAGAGAACAATGTCAGCACTTCACATTGAAAACACAATGTTTACAGTGAAAACCCTCCAGTCACAACAAACACACGGCTAAACACACTCTACATCAGCTGCAAACACACTTTGTGCAGTAATTATCAAGTTTTTGTGCAATTACTGTGAGCCTTAAATGAATGCTATTTTCATCCATACCTATGAAAACCACTGCAGGAAGCATTTATAGTTGTATCCCATATAATGCTACCTGAGGAATTCGCTCTTTACATCTGTTTCCTGTTATAGATGTGAGATACGCCTATACGTTCAGCCTATAAGAGACGCAAACGCCTACAAACCATCTCAGCATTTTCTAAGAAACTGCTTTTCTCTGAATAAAACTGTGTGTGTCTCTGTCTAATCGTCTGTGAGTCTCTCATATACTGACACATTTACTACGATACTGGTAAAGCAGGTATTTATGGGTGTTTTTGCAGGTGGTGACACGCCGCCTCAGCTGATAACCTGATCCACAAATACCTGAACCCTTTCAACAGGTACAGAAAAAGAAGATATGAATCTCATCACTGAGATCTGGACTTATATTTTAATCAATATTGATGCAGAGCATGATAAAAATAAAATAAAATATTCTGTACTGATGAAGCATCATCAATTATAAATAAGTGTGACAGCATTTTCAGTGCCTTAATAAATTTGAAATAAAATCAAAATGTTGTAAGAGCAAATTACAAATTGTAGCATTGGGATTAAAATCGTCATATTTAAAGTCAAAATTACTTTACTTTCTAAATATTACAACTTTAATCTCACAATGACAACTCAAATTCTCAAAGTATATTAAGTTTAATCTCGTGTTGCATAAGGCTTCTAATGTGGATATTATTACTTTATCATCAAAATGTTATGATCTCATAATGCTCATAAAGTTTATACTCATAAATTTGACTATATTCTCAGATTATTAAAAGTTTAATTTTGAAAAGGTTGAATTAAATGCTATCTTTAAGGCTTTTTTCCTCTTAAAAATTTTACAAATGTAATCCCGTGTAAGACTAATGCAATCTTACTGTAGTTTTTTTACTTTATTATCAAATTACTTATTAAAGCTCAAATTATTTCTTTACTCTGACATAAGACATTACTCTTATATTGCTCCGATTTATTCTCATAATTTTGGCTTCATTATCAAAATATTAAGACATTAATCTAACAATTCTACAACGTTATTTGACTTTTCTCTAAAAATATTACTAAACTTTAGAATAGTAGTATTACATTTTAGTTGTTGTCCATAGGGCCCTCCGCTGATCTGTTTCCAGCTAACACTAACAAGACCGAAGCGCAATAAACTAGTCTTTTGCCTCCAGATCACAAAAGGGAAAGGCCAGACAAAAGCTTTAGCAGGAAGTTAACATGAGACTGGCGCCTGATTGCCTGCATGTTCATATATCACCGTCCAGACACACAATAAAAGCCACAGAACTTACTTGCCACAGCCCCGGGACTTTTACAATGGCACCGGGATCACAGACCATCTACAGAGAAGATATAACTCACCAGATGTGTCCCTGATATTAAAAACAACAATAAAAAACATTACAACAGATCTTTTTTATATTTACTTACAAATTTCTTGAGAACATGTCATAATTATCAAAAAAATAAAATAAAAAAATAAATATATTTATGAATCATTTAGGTTATTAAATAATAAAATGTTTACATATGCAACTCCTGCTTAAATGCAACAGTGGGCTTGTTTCTACAAATGTGAGGATGAATCATAGAGTAAAGCTTCTGAGCAACACATTCTTTGTATCAAGACTGAGAACAGACTGAAGTCAAGTCTATTATATGAAAAGGGCACACCATTGTGAAAGTGGAGATATGTGCTCAGTTCTCCTGTAGGGGTCATCCCTGCTCTTAAGGACTTTTTGAACCCTTTGTAACTCGAAATGTTTTTATGATTTTTTTGGTATAAAATGTTATTGCAGACTTTCACAAATATGCCGTCAGACTTCATTCATTCGCTTGAATATTTACACTGTACAAAAAGACAGAATGGTTAAAAACGAATGATATGTATTTGCTTATATGAGGGCAACAGCTTGCATTTTTAATGCATTTCATCAATTTAATTGCCATATGATCATACCAGTTTCTGTAACGGATCAAAAAGAATGGGTGTTTAACAGTGTTTAACAAAACAAACTGCTAAAAGGTGTTTACCCTCCAAAATGATGTCATTTCCAAGATCACGAGTTAATTTGAGGAACAGTTTATTTATGTTAAAATTATATTTACAAGAAATAAATTGCATTATATTATTATTTATTATTATTGTTGTTGTTGTTGCATTCTGAACTAAACTAAATTAAGGCGTTTTGTTTTAGTTATCCTTTACAGGCACCCACACAAACACCCACACACACACGCAGTTCATATATCAAGTGTGATTAATCAGGTTTCCTTTAGACATGCCACATAGCAGCTCTCGTGATATTGTTCCTTTTTGTTATGCTTAATAAGCATTTAATGGATTCTAGCTGCAGCTCTTTACCATCTGGTACACTGTAAAAAGATTTGCTGTAATAGTGAAGCTCGATGCCAGTAACTAACTGTAAATTTCTATTTATCAAATGTATTGGCAAACTGCCTCATGCAAAGCATTCTGGGAACCAGAAATCCTCATCATTTCTGTTTTTGTCTGATATTGGTTCCCAGAAATGCTTTGCATGAGGCTGTTATTTCATTTATTTTCCTTTAAAGATAAAGACTTTTTAATGTTTAATGTTCATTTATCTTTAAACAAATCCAGCTGCCAGTAATACTGTAATTTCTACAGGATTTTTTTACAGTGTATGCTGGTACTGTAAAACAACTATAAAACAGCTGCAATGCAAATAAATGTATGCAAAGATTTATTCTTAAGCTAAAACATATTTATATATATATATATATATATATATAATTTACTTCAAGGGACGTGCAAGTATTATTCTTTAACAATTATGAACATCTTTTACAATATCCAAATATCAGTCTGTCTATATATGCTGTCATTTGACCTCTTTAAATTTTAGCTGCTTATGTGTAACATAAAAAATAAAAAAAAACCACTTTTGGATTTATTAAATGATTAAAAACACATAAAACAATTAAAAACGTTCTAAAATACAGTAACTAAAATAATATTAAAATAATTTCAGTAACTTTATGTTAGGGTCTCTTAATTAGTCAGAATTGTATTGTGCGTATTAATGCCTTATTCTACAACCCTAATCTTATCTAATGCTAAAACTTAACAACCACCTAACTAACTGTAAGCAGCAAATTAAGAATTAATTGAGGGAAAAGGCGTACTTTATAGTGAATATGTGTTCCCTATTCTAAAGTGTGAACAAAAAAAATTTTTCTTAAAATAAAATGAACATTAACTGGAAAAAAGAAATAAAAATAACAAATAAATAAAATATATATATGACAATTAAATTAATTTAAAAATAATAATTAAAAAAAAACAGTAAAACTTGAAATAATAATATACCGAAAATTTAAACATAAAGTAAACTTTAATTCAAAATTTTAAGAAAAACTATGTATGTGTGACTGTGTTTTTCCTAACATAACGCTGGTAAAACAGGCCACAGATGTAGATGTGGTTTAGTGTGGTGTGACTAAGTACAGCGCAGTATGCTTCTTGTGTGATGATTCATGCTTCATTCACACACAAGGCACCTCCCGTGATAGTGTTCCTGTCTCTTTTATGCATAATAAGTGATTTATGGTTTCTATAGCTCACTCAAACTGTATTAAATCCAAATGAGTTTCTAGTTTCTGAGATTTTGTCAATTGCAGAATGACATTCATCCTCACTACTCATACTCATCTGATCATCACGAGACACTCTCATTTTCCCTTTGTCTCTGTTTGGATGCTATACTGTAAGCAGAAAACATCACAAGATTTGTGTTTGTCATACATATTCAGTTCAATACCAGTCAAACTTAGACTTTTAATTGTTTTTTATTGTTTAATATTATTTACAATGAAGTTTCATTAAATAGTATAAAAATGATGTGACCAAAAAAACAACAACAACAAGAAAACTAAAAACCTTATACACATATTGTATCTTAAAATGTAGAATTTTCTTATTAAATTAATTCAATTATTTTATCCAAAACTAAATCTAAAGTTAGAATAATTAAAGCAATAATGCAGTAAAGTATATATAAACATACACACACACACACAATTATAACTATTTATTTCAGTTTTAGTAATTTTAATGCAAAAAGTTACAAAAATAATAAAATAAACAATAAAAACTTAACTAAAATTAAATATTAAAAAATATTTATATATTAAAAAATATAATAGTATCTCACCGTTACTACAATTGAAAATAACAATGGCGTGAGCTGATGCTGAATGTAAAAAATTGGTAAGAAATTAATATTTTCTTAAATGTAATAAGAAAAAAAGTAATGTTTTGTATGGTAGTGTTTCTTTCTTTCTTTCTTTCCATTCATCTGACTATGTCAATCTTTTTTTTGAGTATATTAAAATGCACTTTCCCCTCCCATTAGTGACACTTGCTGCCGGGGATTGTGGATGCAAATTTTCGAGTTTGGGCAAATAAAGGTCTCACCACTCATCAAGCACAGTATTCCACGACAGGACTTTTTTCATTATTTTCAATTAAGAGACTTTGTAAAAAAGGACACTAACCAGGACATTCCAGCTGTGGAGAGACAGCTTTTTTCACGAATGGAAAGCTCTACAAGTTCTCTTTACAAACACAGACTTTTTTAAAAAGGAAATGGGAACGGACACTTGATATACAAATCACAGATGATCAATGAGAGGAAGCATGAAAGAATGCAGGGACCCTAAGCGTAACAAAGTAAAAACAATGCAACTAAACATTTTGCACAGAGCTCACATCTCTACTTCGCGGAGGCACAAGTTTAAAAATGACTGCTCACCAGTGTGCCTGAAACGTAAAACAGAGGAAGGAGATCTTATTCACTGTTTCTGGTTTTGTAGGGAGATTCAAAGTTCTCGGTTACGGTTATGAGCAAGAACTTAGTGTTATTTTGTCTATTAATATTGTCTGTGGTTCAAAGCACACGTTGCTTGGAATAAATGATGACATGATCCTAGACAAACATAGAAAGACACTTTGCAAGTTTCTAATTTATTCTTTTGAACAGGTTCAGTGAAAAAGCCCCTTCTAAGGCACTATGGCACAGGGTTATACTGGAATATGTTTCATTAGATTTCTTAACCTGTTCTGTTTATAGCAAAGATGCCATATTTGATAGAAGGTGGGATCCATTTTTGATATATATGGGTTTAGATGTATCCTCTATTCTTAGAGGGTTTGTTTAATGAGCTTTTCAATATTTGTGTGGCATATTGAAGTACAAATATGTAAAGCAAAATATGTAAAGCTTGTTTGTAATGTCTAAAAAGGTAATAAATAGATTATTTTTAAAAAAGCACTAAAACGCGACTCAATATTTGTAAGAAACATTTTACCATAGACAACATTCTTTTAGAGGATGTAAATAAAACAAAGAGTTGACATTTGAAATATGAAGTTTATTTCCCTTTATTTTAGAAGTTCCATTTTTCCTATAAAAAAAGATTTGGAATGCTAATTAATATCCATGTGCAGTTATTTCAGTTTCAGCACAATAAAATGTTTGTAAAAGTAAACAAAGACGTGTTGGTCTTAAACTCATCTACATAGAGTAGGCACTGGACTGGAGAGAACCGAATAAAGCTTTTGTAACAGCATGATTGAAAAAATATCTATTTTGTATACAGTATGGCATGCTATTTAATTTCTGTTTGGCTGGATTAAAAGTATTCAATGAGATCCTGTTGAGTTTTCGATGTCTGGACGCTGTGCACCTGGAGTTTTTCTCCACTGTGAGGAAGAGACTTATGAACCCTCAGATGAACGAATTCATCGCCTCCTACATTTACCTGAAGAGAGAGATATGGAGCATAAAAAGTATTTATATATAGGCCTACTCATTTTTCACACACTGTTAACTTACATACATAGAAAAACATGACAATAATCCACACCACTCCGGTCCATCAGTTAATGCCTTGTAAAGACAAAAGATGCATTATTTTGCAAAAAAATCCATGGACTTTTTCCACATTATTATGCATTACCGACTGTATTTTGTCTAAAAGCAGCAGTATTAAGTGAAAATGCATTTGTTTCTTATAAACATGCAGCTCGTGCATTATTGAGATGTTTTTATCAGCTGTTTAGACGGCACTGCAGAGGATCAATTGGTGAGCAAATGATGCAATCCTACTTTCTGCAGATCTGATAAAGAAAAAACTCATCTACACACTGGCCTGAGGGTAGCGCATATTTTTTAACAAAATCTCATTTTAGAGCGATCTTTTGCCTCATTTCCTGGTCTTTACCTTGATAAAGTAGTTAGTTCCAGCCACAACCTGAGTGGTGAAAGATTTGGCAACGAAAACGGTGAACTGCTTCCCTGCTTTGGCTTCTGCTTGAGGTTTGACCTGAATAAAAACACACATCGTTTCATACTTAATGCAAACATGTTTAAAATAATATCTTAATGTGGTCTTAAAATATGCTTCTTTTTCATGAAACACAATTTCTTGGTTTTCCCCCCTTTGCCCTAGACTGAAAAAGCCTGTCTAGCAAAAAGTATGCAATTTGTCAACTCTGACACACCCAGAGACTTACTCAACATAATGAGAGCATTTGTTCATGTATTTATTTATACTTTACATTATGGCCTTGCATAAATACCATTCATTCCTTGCAATCTCTGGTGCATATAATTGTTGTATATTTGACATACATTATGACTTAAAATCATTTAGGAAGCTGAGAGTGGTGATTCTGCATTAATAATTCTTATTATTTATCATCTGATTATTTTATCAACAAACAGCATACTAACCTATAATAATCAATAAATACACACCCGTGCATTCCCATTTCAGTTGACTTCCACCATAAAAACAAAAGCTTAGGCTCAGTTTTACCTCATCGCAGATCTTCTGCACCTCGGGTGTGGCTTGCTTCACCTGGGATGGACCTCCAACCAATGTCGCCATTGCTGTAATCAGTGTCGGGATGTACAAACGCAATAATTTTAGACAGTCCAATTCACACGAATGTTACTGTTGCAGTATTTATGTTGTCTTGATCATATGACTATGAGCCATCACTGGAATATACCACGTGTTCGGAAGAGGCGGGGGGGGGGGTTGATTTAAAAACAACTTTACAAAACATTTATATAGTTAGGCTTTAACAGTAATGATATCGAATTAAATAACGCAAACAATTATTAAGATTAGTGTTTAAAGCTGAATATGTCTATGTAACATAACATCTCATGTACCAAGTATATTTCCTCTTATATTTTGGTATAGTCTGAGGCGGGACCAACACGGAAGTGAGTTGGGGACAATGGTGGGCGTGGCTTTATAGACCAGGCGTCTTCTCTGATTGGTGAACTCCGATGGTCTAAATAAAAACGTTTCAGATTTTAATTACAAACTGTATATATTCGATTAAATGGTTTTATAATTACTTCATGAAATTATTCGAGTGTACATTATTGTCTGGACAGCTGCAGAAACACAAATATAAACGACTGTATCACGGGGTATATGTGACTATTCTCAGCGCTGATCTGAACGGACCGATCACAATCGATTCTGATTACTAGATAAAGATTTGCTTTAAATACATTTAGAGGAATAATTGGGTACAGATTGCAAGTCTACATCAGATAATGCTCGTTTAAATGAATAGGTCTAAACGATTACTGTGAATAAAACATTAAACGCCCACATATATACAAGCGAACGAATAGGATAATTGGCTTTTGAGCCTCTGAGCGCCGCCTAGAGGAAAATATGCTTAATGTCTCAGGATAAACGCTATTAGCCACACTCAGATCCGTGTGATCGCTTCAATCATACGGTGATACATAGTAAAACCAAATACGCTGCTTTAGAGCTTTCAGACTTCATTCTATCTGTGTTTCAAAGCGCACGTATCTTCTCTTGAATAGGAGAGAGATGAACTCAGTGATGCACCTGAGGTCAGGTGTGTGTGCTCTAGCGGCGCTCCTGCTCCTGTCTGTCTCAGCACACAGTTCGGATCAATGCGATAATGGAGCTGACAACTGTAATAAATGGACCGAAATATCTCACAATCGACCTCTGAATACGGGTAAGGTATTTAGTTCTCACTGTATCTAATTTATTGGCAAAATAATAATGTCTCAAATGATTAAAATATCAGAGAAATGTTTTATAAATCTACTGGCTTATATGCGAAACAAAATAATTCTGTGCTTTAACGAACGTGGGAAGTGTCATAGCAAGCATGGGAGCTCGCACGTATGGTCAGTGACTCATTGGTCAGAGAAAGTTTGTTGTTGCATCATGTGATGAACAGTAGCCAAAACCTGACTGATGAAAGCCCTTTCCTCACACAAAGAGAAAACTGCCTTTTGGTAATTGGGAAAACATGATTACATTTAGTCATTTAGCAGATGCTATAATTGAGATAAAATGTTGTAACTAGGCCTATATGACAGAAAAAGTTGACATTATTAGAAACCAAGGTATGATTATGAGACAAAATGTAGAAGTTCTAGATAAAATGTAAAAACATAAACGTTAAAAAATATGCAGAAAAAGTCATGATGAGATAAAATATATATATATATATAAAACACTATACCATAATGATGAGATAAAAGTAGGAATCTTGAGTGAATGAAAGTAAAACAAGATAAACAATTATTACAAACAGTCACTACATAATTATTAGAAATATTTAGAACTGTGCCACACTCATTATGATGAGATAAAGGCTTTAATATCGGGATAGAAAGTATTCCATAAAAGTAAAAGATTATATAGATATAATAGCATAAAATTAATAGTAATTAAAATTAAAAGTCACAATTCTGTGATTAAAGTCAAAATTATGACATTGAGCCATGATGGGATGAAAATTAATAAATCAATCAATAACTTATGAGATATTTAGTTGTAATTTTGAGATAAAGCCTGTGATACTTGCATATCACACTGCTTTATTGCCAAGTATGTTTGAACATACAAGGAATTTGTTTTAGTGACACAAGCTTTACACAACAACAAAACACAGATAACAAAACTAATGTGGGAATAAAATACACATATAAAGCCACAAAAAAAGAATAAACTGTAAAAAATAAATTGTATGTACAGGTGTGCTAAGAAAAAAATCAAATAGAATAAAAAAATAAGTTGTGGGAATGTTGTAGGATTTAGGGTGATAGTTAAATATGAGGTTATTGCACATTCTTTTATTGCACAGTGGGAGAACATTTAACTGTTCTTGTTTCTGCCTGTCCTGGTTTCAGTGCTTTGTGGCGCTGACCAGATGGCAGAAGTTCAAAAGAGTTGGCTTGGATGTGCTTTTCCTCACTCTGGATGTGTACGGTTCTTGAAGGATGGGTAGGGAGCACCAATCATCCTTTCAGCAGTCCCAGCCGTTCTCTGCAGTCTTCTGATGCTGACTGAAGAGCTGAATTAAACCAGTGCACAGACATAATAACAGATAATAAGTCAATTATGACAGAGAAAGTTCTAATTATGATTTGAAAAGTCTAAATGATTAGATAAAAGTCGCAATTATGTATAAAGAAAAAAAGAGGCTCAAAATTACTTTCTCAGGCTTTTAAATGAAATATTACCTCCAGGTGGAATGAGCTGCCCAGCGCAATCTCTATTCTAATTCTATTCGTTTTAAAACACACTTAGACTCTATTCATGTTTGTTGACAACAATAAAATACCATAACTTTCTTTTTTCTTTTTCTATTCTATCTATTTCTTTTCTTTTTATTGATTACGAAATTAATGAAAGCACTAGCTTGCTCTATTTTTTTTCTGTTCTATATGTTTTCCTTTTTATTTATTATATAATTAAACCTTGCTACCTGTACTGTGTTAACGTTGCGTATCATTTCTTTTTTGTTGACTTTGATTGCATCCATTGCTAAGGATAAAAGCGTACGGCTTCATGTAAATGTAAAGAATTTGATTATGACATAATTATGAGAGTTGAAGAAATGAGAGTAAAAAGTCATAAATGTAGCTTTTCTACAGAATTCATCAGTTGGAGATGGGATATAAAGAATGACTCAAAGCTTTACAAACACTTGCAGCAGGCAGAGAGTTTATATATACCGTGTGGTTGGCGGTAAAAACAGCCAACGTCTTCTCATGTTCATAAAAGTATAATTTCCTTTTTATAAAAAACCTACTTTCACACAGGTTAGGCTATATTTGTTTAGTTTGATGAATTACTGTGACACTCCTAAGATTACGAATCCATTCAGGTTGCTGAATCATCATTTGTGAATGGGTGGGAGTCTAGAGTCCCACGAGATTCCACACATTATGAAATACACTCCTTTTTTTCCACACTTAATCAATTTTGGAGGGTAAAAATTAAGAATTTTCTAACGGTAAATTAATTGAATAACACAAAATAAATATAATATGTATATGTATATATATATAAATGAAATACATATTTTAATTCAATATTTCTATATACATATTATTTGACCTTTATGTAACTTAGCAGAATGTTCATTCTTTGTTAAAGGATCATGTGACACTGGATTAATGGTGCTGAAAATTCAGCTTTTATTACAAGAATAACTTACAATTTGCAATATACAATATTAAAATAGAAAACAGTCATGTGAAATTTTAGTAACTAAAAACATAACAGTTTTTTACTGTATTTTTGATCAAATAAATGCATGCCTGGTGAGCAGAAGAGACTGCATAAACATTAAAACATTTACTAAACATTAAATCTTTCAGAAAAAAAAAAATCTTAGGTTTGAAATACTAAAGCAATATATATTTTCTGATGCTTAACTTGTGCTTTTTTGGGGAACCTTTCAGTTACATAGATCTATATATTCATCCATAATCAAGTTCATGTAATAAATGATATGTGTGACTCTATCGTATCAGTAGACTTAAATTCAGCTTCACAATCTTAATTAGATGTGTGTTCACCCGTCGTGTGTTTCAGATGATGTGGTGACGTACGAGCAGCTGAAGGACATGATGACCAGCGGAAGCGTGCAGCTCTTCGATGTGCGTGAACCAGACGAGCTGGAAGCAGGATTTATTCCAGGAGCCGCTAACATTCCCTGTAAGTGCCCAGCACACACAGATCTGCTCAAACACAGGCAGACATGATGAGTTACTGTGTTTTTGGTGTTGCAGTGGGAGACGTGGAGCAGGCCCTCGGTCTGAACCCAGATCAGTTTAGAGAACGATACGGCGTCCCCAAGCCTGGTTTACAGGACTCAGACTTTGTACTGTACTGCCAGAGAGGCATCCGCAGCCTCACAGCGCTGGAGACCGCAAGAGATCTGGGATACAGCAGGTATATGAACAAACACATGTTGGACTCTCCATAGGCGTAATGGTTTTTACACTGTACAAACTGTATGTGCTATCACCCTACACCAAACCTACACCTAAACCTACCCCTTACAGGAAACCTTTAGACTTTAAAAAAAAAAAAAAAAACACTATTTAGTATGTTTTTAAGCCTTCTGAATTATGGGATCATAGTCAGTGTCCTCATAAACCACCTTCAAATTGTAATACCTCTGTCATTCCCTCTCCCTTGGCTGAAAAGCAACCCCACACATAAATGGGCTCAGAATGCTTTACTGTTGGCATGACACAGGACTGATGGTAGCAGTTTTCCCAAACAATTTGGAAAGAGGATTCATCAGAGAAAATGACTTTAGCCCACTCTTCAGCATTTCAATGCCTGTACCTTTTACACAATATCAGTCTTTCCCTGATGTTTTTCATGGAGATAAGGGCGCTTCTTTGAGGCTCTTCTCGACACCAGTCTTTCCTCCAGAAGTTTTGGCCTCACTGTGCATGCAGATGCAGGTGGATGCTGCACACTGGTGGTGGTTGAGAAGAGACACCCCCCCAACATGATTGTAAAGCTCTTTGGGTGTACAGCAATAAAGCGCTATATAAATGCTTCATTTATTCATTCATGCACTCACATCTGCCTGCTGCCATCCCTGAGTGGTGCCTCTGATCCTGTAGCTCAATCAACTTTAGGAGATGGTCTGGATGCTTGCTGGACTTTCTTGGGTGCCCTGAAGTTTTCTTCACAACAATCAAACCTCTTCTTGCTGATCTGATAAATGGTAGCTTTAAGTGCAATCTTATTAGCAGCCTGTGAATCCCTTTTTTTGAAAAGCAATGGTGACTGCACGTGTATTCTTGCAGGCAACCATGGTTAACAGAGGAAGAACAATCATTTCAAGCACCACCCTCCTTTTAAAGCTTCCAGCCTCTTATTCTAATTCAAACAGCTTGACAGAGTGATCTCCAGCCTTGTCCTCGTCAACACTCTCGCCTGTAACTTTGCAGTTAATTGCATTTCATCTGATCACTCTTTATAACGTTCTGGAGTCCATGCAAATTGCCTTCATAAAAACCGAGGCAGCTGACTTTGTGATTTTTCAGTAGTTTAGTATTTGACATTTTTATTAGCCTTTTTACATATATCTATATAGTTTTATTGAAATTTATTTCAGTTGTTTAATTATTTTGGCACATCAAGTTAAACTAAATGAAAATGATGAATTTGCCTTTGCAAATTTTTTTTTTTCCCCTCCAGGTACTTATTTTATTACTATAAGTTTTTATTTTGATGTTAAAGGTTAAACACTTTAAAAAGAATGTAACTGTTATATATATATAGTTTATTTAAAAGGTGGAATTAATTATATTACTGCTTTGTTTCCAGTGGTTGTAGAAATATAATGCATTGTTTCAAAAGCACTTTGGGGTTTCCACAAATCACTAAACTCTAAAATATTTTATTGGCTAGAAAAAGTTCTACAAATATTGCAATAAAATTGTGTGTTTTATTTTTCCTCCTTATCCTCATCCGGGAATCACAAAATCGTCAAGATAATTGATTTGATTATGTTCCCAAACAACAAAAGTGATGATCAGTGTGTGTTTGTCTTTCAGGGCTCGTCATTATGCAGGAGGATACAGTGAATGGATTCAGCTGGAACCTCAGTAAACGAAGCTCATTTCTGCTCTCTGAAGAACTGTGAAGATAATGACTGAAGTGTTTACAGCACATGACTGTTAAAATGACAACTCAGACCAAAAATGTATAATTCATAAAATCTCAGATGTGTCTATATATTTTTGGTAAAAAGAAAAACCACAAAATAAATAAATAATGAATATTGCATTGTAAATATTTATGGTAGTTTTGTTGTTTTTATATAATACAATATAATTTTGATATGATCACAGACTTCACAGCAATAGACCCAGCAAAAATCTAACGCTGTTTGTTGTAAATGTATGGTTTTCTAAATAGCTAAAACAAACACTATAATTATTATTGTTAAAATAAAATAAAAATAAATATTAACTGAATAATTTTACACTAAATTTTATACTTATAATTTTAACTAAAATTAAAATAATTTAAAAAACTGTTTTGTTACAAAACTTATTTCAACTAGTTGCCAAAACAACATTTCTCACTTTCATTTAATCTAACTAAATATTAACTATATATTTAAAACATGAGGCACACAACAAAATTGCAAAAAACTAAGATAAAAACTGAAAATACAAAACAGAAATCAAAATATTGATCACTGATCAAACTGAGGATGGAGGAATAAACAAGTTAAACATTTTCTTTGCAACATTAACAAATTTGGTTTCCTAAAACCAGTTAAAATCACCAGCCTGTAATTTCAATTATTTGTGATGAATGTACAAAATTATATGGAATTTAAAATTATATTTAGTGCGAATTTAGCCACAAGATGGTGCTATATAAAAATTATTTTCACATTGAAGACTCACAGTCATCCACATCAAATGTTTTAAATGAACAAAACAAAAGCCAGTGGTTTCAGACTCTCAAAATAAACACAGCTTACCAACTTAATAATGCAGAGCAAATTCAAGAGAATTTTAGTCATAACCATGCACATATTATTACTTAATTTCATATTTCACACTATAAAAGAAATATTAATTACAAATATTTATTTTAACCAATCACACACATGTGATTCTGGAATAGAAAAAGCAAAGAAAAATACCAAGGGCTTCAAAAACTGACCAAATTTTGTTTAATTTTTTTTTTTCTTTTTAGTTTTATGAGTTTTAATATGTTTCCTAAATGTATTCCTTGCAAAATGTGCAAAATGTAAGTAATTGAAAATAAAGAAGGATCATGAAAATTGCTTCCTGGTGGTTTCCTGTGTTAGCTATTTCATACTTCACAAGACAAAATAATAACCTAACAACTAAATAAAATAAAAAAAATACCCCATTAACAATTTTGCATGCGCACTCTTAGGTGCACGTCTCAGAATGATTAATGTTTCTATAGCAACCAGAACTTCTAAAGGCGGACACATTGATGCGGTGACTTTATGTTATTCAGAAGGCGGGGGGCTTCCTGTGAACGATCAGCCATGTCATTGAATCATTGAAAAAAATCATTTTGGCTTGTTTTGCATCTTTTGGGGTGGGAGTAAACCAATATCAGTGGAATTTTTGAAATCGGACCAATTTTGACCATTTTAGGCAATGTTGCATATTTGCAACTGTGGACTTTCCGGGT
>JAUCMU010000043.1:21761566-21781804 GCA_032275025.1 Enteromius treurensis | reverse complement strand
ATATATATATATATATATATATATATATATATATATATTTTAAATTATTTTAGTTAAATTTTATGTGCATTACTGTTTATTAAATGTTATGCTTATTTTTTTTATTTTTAACTAAAATGTGTTGTAAAACGTGTTTATTGCATGCATTATACTATTATTAAAAATTAATACTATATTTAAAAAAAATATATATACATATACATATATACATAAATATACATATACATATATATACATATACATACATACATATACATATACATACATATATATACATATACATATATATTTATTACTGCTTGTTAAATTCTTATATATGTATGCATTTTGAAAATATATAAAATAATATGTCAGGATACAAGTGAGCTCAGCACACATTTGAAAATATCTGAAAAATGAAATATCACAATAGAAATATCTATTATTTTAATATTTTTATTGGCAAATTTTACAAAGGAAATACTTAAGTCTATATACTTTAACATTTCATTCATTCGATGAGTTATTTGCCATTTCTTTGTAATTTATGGTGAAATTTCCAAGCACGAGTTAATGAATTCAAGTCAAACCAGCCAGGACAAACACATGTGGTCAGAGCGTCATCTCAGCAGGATTAGCAGCGATCAGTCAGAGCCTCGCAGAGATTCACTCATTCCTACTGCATGTTTGGGCAATTATCACCCCACATAATGAGGACGGTCATGACAAGCCTGCAACACCCCGCTAAACCACGAGCCTGAGTCATATTACAGCAGCAATCTCAGCTCACAAAGGTCACGCCACTGAAGAAGAGCCGCTGCTTATCACGGCTCTACCTGTACCCTTCTGAGACTCCATGCAAATATATGTTTGTTTCTGAATCCAACCAGTGAGGATCACACAATGGAAAGATGTTGAGTCGTTCGTTTATTTTCACTGTGCACAAACTCAACTAGCATGAGTTCTTATGCTGCGTTGCTAGAGACATGCCCTCTGAATCGAAATATTAATGCTGATGTTCATCAACTGTTTGCAATCCATTATCATAATCATTTGAATTCAATAAGAAAGCTAGCGTATATCAAAGTAATATATTTGATCATAAAAGCCTAAATCAATTATCATTAGAGATGCACAATTAATTAAAATAAAACCCACATTGCTTTATAACTTAGAGAGCCAAATATTTATAGGTAAATATCTGCGCTGCACGTTTCAGAGTGAAGCGCTTTTGTTTTACACGAGCAGTGTATTATGTTTGTTCTTTTAAAAAATATTTATTTATTCATTTTATTTAGTAATAACAACGTCAATAATAAACATTATTCATTTCATTATTTTTAATTATTGTTGCTATTATATAAATAAAATATGTGCACAACATTTGCTGCTCATGATGTATATAAATATATTAGTATTGTATATTTTGCATGTAAATGTAAACTTGTATTTTCTGTATTAATATTTTTCTTTAATATTAAAATTATTTTACCGTGAAACATCACAATAGAACTTTATTATTTTATATATTTGTAATAGTAACATTAAAATAATAATATAAAATATAATAATCCGTAATAATAATCATATTTTTTCTTATTTCATCTTTGGCTAAATATTATGCTTGTTTTATAGTCGTATTGTTATGTAATCTCCAAATGTCATGCTAAATTTTGCAACCGTACAAAAAAGCACAGCAAACCTAGAGATTGTTTTTCATTTTTTATTTAATTAATATTTTCCCCACTAAATCGTGCATTAGTCAGCGGTTTAAGACGAAACTGAGAGAAACTTAGAAAAGCAGACAAATGTAGTGTGAAGGGTGAGGGGTCACAAGACATACATGCTACATAGTCAACAAGAAGCACGACGAGTCGAACACTTTCACTGAAATAACAGGGGAAGTGCTGCGGGTAAGATTGCACTCCTCTGACTTCATCACCCTCAAACACACACACACCCTACACTAGTGAGTGTGTGTGTGTGTTGAAAGCGTGCTATGACTGAAGCCACTGTGTCTCTCCCCCGCACAATGTTCACATTCCACGGGGCACAGGGTGTGGAAACTGAGGTAGATTTTTTCGTCCGCAGAAATGCCTTTCTATCTGTCTGTCTTGATCTGGGACTCACCCACTCCTCCTGCACTGCTGCTGCAGAGGCTTGTCACAAACCGGCCAATCTCTGACTCACTGCGTTTGCATTCTGGGAACGGTGCGGGGTCACTAGAGCACTCCAGTCTTATTCTGTGTTGGTAAAGAATTCTAATAGTATAAACAGTGCGCTGGAAAGAATGAGTCAGGAGACGCTCTTAAGCAGCACTTTGGAGCTTGGGTTAACAGCCGTGTGAAGCCGTCGCATGCAGTTTGCCTCAGCGTCTTGCCAATTTGCTCGTTACTCGCGGTCCATCGCATAAATTGATACATACAGCTCTGACAGGTAACTGAACTGTAGCTTCTTTATTATTTACAGCTTCACAAATTCCAGCGTAACTCCATCTATTTATATCTGCTGAATAAATAAAAGGGCATTCAGAAGTATGTGGCTACACAAATATTCTGCAGAGAAAAGCCTGGCTTCAAGTGTCTGGGCCGCATGTGCCACTTTCCAGGGTGTTGCTTTCTGGTTCCAACTCATTCTGAGTGGTTTTGAGACTTTCATGTTTGAAATCATGATATGGCTCAGTGCAAAGGCTGTAATCTAATCGCAAAGGCTGTGATTGAATTAAATAAATATGTGTGCTTCAGAGTGCAGCACGGCTCTGTGTTCATTTACACACAAGCAGCTCATGTCTCAGTTCCCAATAAATGCTACTTCAAACAAGCTTCCCGAAGTGTTAGAAGCATTATTAAATATATAATAATATTTATTTATTGTCAGAATAAACGTTCCATGGTCTGACATCTGAATATAAAAAAATAAAGATATAACTCTTACTAATTAAATGTCTTTCGCAATGCTCTCTCCATTTCAGAAACGCCACACTGAAATTTGTTCTCATTTTATAACGTTGACTGTTCCAATATCTTCTTGCCTCAGTTTGTATACATCTACGTTTTTTGGGATTGTGGAGAGTGTAATCATGATCCATGATATGGAAATGCACAATAAATAACTACCACTTCCGCATTTGTCCACACGTTGCCGTAGTATTCATAGGGGAAAATTGAGGATAGCCCATATAGCGTCATTGATAGGCGACAATGAACAGGGACGGTTCATTATTTAAAACTGAAATTTATTTCCTTGCACGGCCTGGTCACCTCGGCCAGCTGGTAAATGCTGAGCGACACTTCAAACAAGCGCCAGATATACTTTAACTCCCACCAGAAACCCAGAGGAAGAGAGACTAGTAGTAGTAGTAGTAGTAGTAGTGTATTAGTAATAAAGTAATAATTATTATTATTAGTCATATTAATATCCAAGTAAAATAATTTGGGGCTAAATTGTACAGCTCTAAAAATAAACACAAAAAAGAGACTTATAGTGAAAATAAAATGTTTGGTCTCAGTCAATAAACAAATATCATGAATATTATTATTATTAGTCACATTAATATATATATATATGAATATATTTCCAGCGAATCGTAAAGCCCTACTTTAAGCACTCTTACATCGTGTATTTGGCAGATGCATTTATTCAAAGCGACTTTGCATTCGAGGTATGCATTTCATCAGTCCGTGCATTCCCTGGGAATCGAACCCATGAACGTAGTGTTGCTAGCGCTGCAGGAATGCATTAGCGTGGCGCAGGGATGTGCTGTGATAGTCATGAGAGCAGGATTAGCATGAACTAACCCCACACCTCTGAACACGCATTCCAGTCCTGGGAAAAACACACGGCCCAGCGAAATACACATACACTCCTTCCCTTCACACTGGAATGTAAACAGCATTTATCGCTGGCTGTCTTGGGCTTTCTGGTTTGGAAAAATAGGATGCAGAAATGCACGCTTGCTTTAAAGCGTCTATTCCCGAAGGAGCGCTATAGATATGACAGACAGCTCGTCTCCAACTGGCAATGAATAAGCACCACGGGCGCACCCACTCATTAGGACAGAGATTTATCTCTACTTTAATGGCTCTGACAGCAAAACCGTCCAGACAGGCATTACACGAGAGATGCTGACTGAGAGAGAAAGAGCTGTAGCTCTCGCTCAAAACACAGGAGGATAAATCAGATCTATTGATCACAAACTCGTGACAGACTCGGAAATGTGATACGTGACTGAAATGATCAAAAGTCTGCTCTGTTGCACACAATCTACTCCTTGCCTTCTGTCATCTGATCGATAGTTTAGAGGTTTTTATCAAGTAAAAGGTTTAGTGTTATTGTACAAACATCAACCTTCAGCTGGTGCTTCTCCTGTATTTTGGCTGTCAAGTCTTAACTGATTTTATCAAGCATCAGAATAACTTTAGTGAACCACACTGTACTGAAGCAGCTCAGCTTTACTTGGTTCTCCATCAGTCTTTTTTTTAAGAAAAATCAGCGCGTCTCAAATCCGATCATCACGATCTTTGAGGAGCGTTTGTTTCCAGAAGCTTTACTTTTACTGTTCCTCAGCGGAGGAATGACCAGTGCTCAAGTGCTCAGTTGGGGACACTTCATTTCTAGTGATTATTGTCGATTTGATTGAAGCTGCCCATATTTTTTATATCAAAGTGATCAGTGTTGAATCAATATTTGTTATTTTGGTGCAAATTAACCTACAACTTGATGAAGATGTGCGACCTCAGATTTCTGCAATATATAAATGAAAACACAACCCCCAACAACACTCCAACAACACTGCTCCGAGTGTGTGTTCATGGTGTGTGTGTGCGTGGTTGATCACTTCTCACTGCTGTGTGTGTGCACTTTGGATGGGTTAAATGCAGAGCACAAATTCCAAGTATGGGTCACCATACCTGGCCACAAGTCACTTCACTTTTCATCCAGAATATCTGAAATTGTGTTATGAAGATGACAGTTTTTTTACGGGTTTGAACGACATGGGGGTAAGCGATAACATTTTGGGGTGGAGTAACCGTTTAAAGTGATGGATTTGTTTGCATATTTTCGATTCGCAAGCGTTAATTGACTGGAGTTGTGTGGATTACTGTGATGTTTTTATCAGTTGTTTGGACTCTCATTCTGGCACCTATTCAACTGCAGAGGATCCACTGGTGAGCAAGTGATGTAATGCTACATTTCTCCAAATCTACATCTTGGAAGGCTCAATGGTGAGTAAATGTTTTCAAGAATTTCCTTTTTTCGTGGAACTATTTCTCTGTGTTTAATTCATTACAGCTGACATAATGTACAGCGGCACTATTGACTGCTGGAGGAAAATTGCACGTGATGAAGGTGCCAAGGCGTTCTTCAATGGTGCCTGGTCCAATATTCTCAGGGGCATGGGTGGAGCCTTCGTCCTGGTTCTGTACGACGAGCTTAAGAAGATTATGTGACACTATATAAGATTCATTATTTAAAAAAACGTTGTGCATTCTGTTATACTTGAAGCCAGTATATTGTTGTACTAGTAGTTATTTAAAAGTTGTTTAAATGTTTCTTCTCTTCCCTGACTTACACTAGTGTATACTGAATGAAGTAATACAGCTGCATTATCATTTACTGTTGTTCCAACTTAATTTAATTTACAATACCAGAAGCTGAGCTATATTTATATATATTAACTGTGTTTTTGTTCAATTTTAACCTAGGTTTGGAAATAAAATGAATTGACTTTTATTTCAGACAATACTTTTTACAATCTACATTATTTCAAAGCAGCTTTAGGGGAAATGTTTATGATTAGAACTATGGGTTTGCTGTAAGCTGCAACTTATAGTGGGTCATCTGTCTAAAAGTTATGTAGCAGTGACATTAAAAATGAATTTTCTGTCCTGAATAATCATATTCCATAACTGACTTTAAATGGCATTCTGTCAAACATGACACCTAAATCTCTAACTTTAGGAAATATATTTGAACTATCAATTTATTTATTTATTATTATTATTAGTAGTGGTAGTAGTAGAGAGTAAGGTAGTATTGCAAAAGTAGTGCCTGCATCTTAAACACTTCTTTAATCTTACATTGGTCAGACAAACACAACAAAGTAGCAATTTTAACTGATTTAATACACAAAAATACCAGTGGATTTGTGCTTTCTGTATAGTCTCTTAAAATAAACATAATAACTAGTGCATGTCCATTTACTTATTTGGGAAATTGCTGTGGAAACTTTTCCTAATTTTTATTTAGTCATAGGGATAATGTACGTTCATTAAAACCCAACACTAAAAACATCTTTGTGCATCACGTTATTTATTTTATGTATTCGAGCAAAATAAAACGTGTGTATAAATGTTTAATACTGGTTAAATATGTTGTACAGAGTAACTGAGCTGGTATCATTTAATCAGTCTGGATAATTCTTAAGAAACTAGGTGTTGAACAATTGCCAGCAGGACAACAAAAAGTAGCAGAGCTGGTGTGACAATCCTTTCAGCACTACTTTGCACATCAAGTGATGTTCCTCCACCTAATAATTAGGAGACAAAAGGCAAACTGTTTAGTAATTGGTGCATGGATTATTCCTTGCTTGGACAAAATGTCAATACGTTGTGACAGATTTTTATTTTTTTATATAAAATGAACAATATTTACTCACTGGAAGTCAAAGTTGAAGACGTCACGTCTACCCAGAACACAACGCGCTCCTGGACTACAGTGGCCCTATAAGGTATATGTGGACAAATAAGTGTTTGGATCAACTTTACATGAATTACTTGAGAAGGGATTATTATTATTTCTTTTATAAATTATCTAATACTGAAAAAACAGTATTAGAATACAAATAGCTATTATGCATAAACTTACAACTTGCATCATCAAGTACAGTCACGCAGTTTGAATTTCACTCTTACTTAAAGAAGATATTATTGGCTGTAGCTGGTGGAATCCAGGTATAGACGGTGGAGTTGTTTTTTAAGTTGGGGTTGGAGTGGGTGATTGCACCTTGCTGGTTTCCTGAACACTAGGGAACACAAACCTTCAGAACTACAAATACCACATTTATAACACTTGTTGTAGGCATACCAAATAACACATTTCAGAATGTTTTGTTACACCAACACAGTCTAATAAACAATTTGCATGTGTACGTACAAGGTGGAAAAGTTGTACGACCTCACTTGTGCGATTTTGCACGATTTGTCTAAACCACAGTGACGGGTAGGTTTAGGGGCGGAGTTAGGTGTACGTCAATCATACAAATTAATTTGGTCGAATTAGCCACCACTTAAAATTTTATAGATGCCCCCACCAAAAAGTTAATTTTATTAGATATACTTCAAGTATATTTTTAAGTTTACTTTATGTAGCAAGTATACAAATATCAGTGTACTCCTTGGGACTAAAATGGCCCACTTTTAGTACATAAACAGTAGTACACACTAAGTATACAACTAGTTTACATCAGTGTTTTAGCTGGTACTGCAACTATAGGCTACTAAAAGTAATCTTACTGTAGATAAAGATAGTTTTCCAATTACATTCTTTGCAGAAGCATTTTAGTATCATTTGAATTATAGCCTCAGTAAACTACTAGTTTAATAATTTTATACTGCAAGTATACTCGTAAGTTTTCTTGAAGTGCACTTTACATCATAATTTAAGTACATAATTTGTCCCTATTTAGATATTTATTTGTATATATTTTGTATGAATATTTGAACATACAAAACCTCAAAAGAACAGTATCTACTTGTAAACAAAACATTTTATTTTAGCTTTGTGCATTCTTTTTTAAACACCTGAATGTGGGTAAGTTAAATAAATAAACAACCTTCGATATAATGCAAAACCTCTGATCATTGTGTTAGATTACATATCATAGAATCTCGTTTTGGTTTCTTCGCTTTTGTTGTTTTGAAAATTCATTACAGATGATGTTTACTAGTACCCCCTGTGTAACAAAAAAAACACAAGTCAAGTATACATTTGTTTTTATGCCATGAACTTTAAATATTTCACATACTTTTGAAAATACAGCTTTTAGTTGACCCTGATAAGCGCTCATCATCACAACATCAGCCATTGTAAAGATGGCTTTCTTTTTTCGTGAGGGGGTTTGGCACAACAGTATCTTTGTTTCCACACGTGACACACACATCTCCCAGAAAACCTGACCAAACCGACAACTTCAAAACTCCTGAAGTATTTACACTTTTGTGTGCCATAGATGTTCATCCAACGAGTGTCAGCCAGTGAAGAGGTAATAGTGACTGTCAGGTTTTGAGGTGTTGATCGACTCTTTGATTATCATTCTGATACCGGATTTTAATTTATTTTTTATTTATGAAACTTACCCACATTCAGGTGTTTAATAAATAAATGCATGGAGCTTGAATAAAATGTTTTTGTTTTGTTTTGTATTTGCAGATAAGAATATAACAAAATATATGCAAATTAATACCTAAAGGGCGTACTTAAAGTATGATGTAAAGTTGCAGTTTAAAACTATTAAACTAGTATTTTACTGACTTCAAAGTGTATTAAAAATGCTATACGAGTATTTAATCAGTAAACTTTCTGTATACCTACAAGCTAGTATTGTTGCAGTACAAGCTAAAACGTTGATGTAAAGTAGTTGCATACTCAAAGTTTATTACTTAATAAGATAAACTTGAGGTATACTACTTTTTGCTAAGAGATACTATCTGAAATATAAACATTGTAGTATGATAAAAGTGTAAACTTTTACTTCTACACTCTTCAAAGCCTTACCGCTAAGAACTTTGTGTTAGTTGGAGGTGTCTGCCAGGTTCCTATTGCTTTTGAGTCAGATCCTGAGCGAGCCTCAAGGAGCACACCCTTATAGTCTGGACCTTTGATTACAACTGACAAACAACAAATGAAAAAAACATTAAATCCAGTGACGCTATCACCACCATTCTCATTTTAGGTATGCATTGACCAACTATGACCTGGTGCACACATATGTGGACATTATATTTTAGTGTTTTTCTCTGAGACTCTACAGTTTTAAGTTTGGATGTCCTGTGAAGAGCACAAAGCGTTTCAGAGATATCATCATGATCTCTCTCTCTCTCTCCTTGGTCTTCAAAAATATCTGAAATAAATTTAGTGACACTCTTATGGAGATATGATCATATTTTGTAATTTTCATTTAAATCTGTCAAATTTTTAAATTGTGCGTCATAAATCAGCATCTCGGGAAAATGTTATGGCTTTTCAGATCAAAATATGAGGAAACAGGATGTTAATTTTTTTTCCACATTTGTGAACACTGGGACTGAAACTTGTTTATTATGCAATTTCGGAGACATAACAAATGAAAATGGAAATACATTATATTACAATATTCTATTAAATATTACACATAATTATGAAAATCTGGTCAATTATTACTTCCGTTATTACACTTCCTTTACTATGTTGCTCCCAAAACACATTATTATGCAAATTAGATTTAGTGTATAGATACGTTGTATATAATGAGAAACCCTGTTTATGACCATTTTGCACACATTTTGCAGAAAGAAATCTAGTAAATCAAAATAAAACGTGGGCATAGCATGAATTATAAATGAAATATCTTCTTCTTTTTTTTTTTTTTTTACATTATTTTCAATGCTCTAAACAATGTAAAGACATGAAAAACAAACACTTTTATCTTGGGTTTTAAGAGGTTAAATTAAATTGCTTAATTATTCTTATAAATACAGTTCAAATATTTCAGGAATTTAGCCTGAATGAATCGCAAACAAAATCTCCAAGGTGTGTTTTTCCGCGTAGATTTATAGAAACACATTTTAAAATCTTAATTGAGAGCATTTTTTCATATTGTAACAATAATGAATTACATAACAGCATAGAAAGAACTTTGTATGCAGATATGCAGTTCTTGTAAAAGTCATGAATTAATTTATAAAATGTATTTTCTAAAACAGCAGTGACCCTGTCGTATTTACTTAATCCAAATTGTCCCTTACCTGTGATGGCTTTGCCAGGCTGAAAAGTTGTGCTGCTTGGAAGGATGGTGTATGGAGCAGGGTTTGGCTTGGGCTGTACCCCTCCATGCCTGGGCATCATATCCACACAGGTTGAAACTGGTGCCCCGCTTGGAAAGGACAGAACAGATGCCAAAAATTGTAGTATGACCACCCCAAAAAACACAGCCTCCATGATTCCTAAAAAAACAACTTTTTCAACAGCTCATTTGCAGTCGTACAACGCAACACAAACTAATTTATACACACTTCCCCAGATCTTGCCTTGGACAATCGACTTTTGAAAGGCACTTTTGCTGAGTCACAGCTGCATAAAAATGGGCATTTCATGCTAGCACAGCACCCTGCCCCTCCCATGCATAAAGTATTCACATGGTGTCAGGTGAGATGCTTTCAAAAAGGAAAAAGTCTTTGGTTTTCAGGAATCTGTCATTAATCTGGACAATGAAACAAAGACATCCTCTGTTAGGAAGGAAATAAGCATGGAAATGTACATTTTCCTTGCTCAACTTTACTAATGTTTGGGTGGTGGCATATAAGATTGGGTCTCTGGTAAACAGCCTTTTTTTTTGCTTTGTGTAACATTATTTATAAAACATTGTTTTTTTAACCGTAAATGTAACCCACACATACCTACAATAATCTCAGAAAGTACCTGGAAGCTTTAGCCATACTAGCGATCACAAAATATCAGACAAAGTGCAAATGCAAATAACCTTGAAATATTATTTTTCTCATCTCTGAAAAGTCTTTAAACAAGTTGAAGTGAATGTGTTTTTTGAAGTGTAGTTCATAACAATAACTATCAAATGTTACTTAAAAAAACTATGCAATACTTTCTTCATGTTGATCACATCATCATTTAAACCGTGAACTTATTTTTGTGGCCCCTTTACTCATAAGATGTTTTTAACAATGTTTTTACATTCTAAGAGTTACTGTTGTTGTAGAGAGTACATGTGTTGCTTTGTGTTCTTCCTTCTCTGTCTTTCAGAGGATTGGATCAGAACACTGTGCTCTGCCACGATGACTGTTGTGAGTGGAACCAAAGAGCAGAATCTTGTGCTTTCCTGTTGAACTACCAATTTGTTGCAATGCAGCTTGTCTACCTGTTGTGTGCAGTGCTGCCTGTTTGTACTTCTGCGTTGTATGAATGCTGTAGTAAAAATTTTGGGAAGGTGTATATTCGGGTATGCTTTTTACTTGATGCAGTAGTATAATTTTGGTTTAACAGGGATCATCATTTTTTTGTATTATATCTGAAGACCTAAAACAATAATTATTATTATTTTTTTTTTTACCAGCCATGAAGCTAGTAAAAATAGTAATAAAATAATTTATTACTACAACGTTTTTAATTTGTTCTTTACTTTCATAAAAGGGAACAAAAATCAATGTTTATAAATGTTTGAGTTATATTTTTGTCTCTAAAAAAACAAACTGTAGAGATTTTTATATATATATAAAAAAAGCGCATGTTGCTTAGGTAGGTTTTGAAGCATGGATGGGTTTAAGCTGGTCCTGAGAAGCAGTTAGTTTCTTAGGACAGCATTGGAAATGTTTTTTTTTTTTTTTCTCTTGCAGAATTGCTCAAGTATAATATCCGTGGTGAGTGGGAATGGATTAGTACATCTAGGGCTAAATCAATGATGTTATTCTAGTAAAGTAAAACTGGAAAGGTTTTCTATAGACACTGTATATACAAGTATTTAACACGTTTAAGTGAACTGACTTCTCGTCTTTTTTGGATACCAGTATATTTTAAGGTTTTGATAGCTTATCCAAGCAGACATTAAGTGTCAATATCAAAACAACACATAATAATACCGGTAACATGAATCACCACATTTTTAATGGCTCATTTCTGGCAAACAAAGCTGCTTTTTTTCCCGGTACATTCAAGTAAGGGTCAATTATTGACACTAATCATGTTGGAACATTTAAAAGACATTCAAGCAGGAAGACAAACAACCTATTGTTTGCCAAAAAATAAGTAAAATACAGCTTTTAAAATGTATTTATTTGAAAGCCGCTTAACAGTTATTACAAATAATAGGCATTCTAATGCACACAATCAAATATACGTGGCCATGATAAGCATCACAATAAGTTCATAGGGTAGTTTATTATAGATGTCTTGAACACTCACACCTCACAATACCTCACAAATCAAATATATTTATGCAGTTACTGAAGTCACACAGACACTCAAGTCTGTTGTTTTTTACTCTTCGGGTCTTTTCCTTTTTCTCTTCTTACTTGAGGCTTTTCTGATGACAATTTTTTGCCCTTATTTGCCCTTTTGTTTTCTCCCAACATGATTGCTGGTCCTTTACCGGCTGATGTTGTGGTCTTATTCTTTATGAAGTCCTCTTTGACCATAGGGTCGATGATCGCACCCAATGTAGTGACAACTTTGGGTTTTGTCATCTTCTTCACAACACTTTGAGTGTTCCATGTCTGGCCAGTAGGTGTACGGATGCAAGATTCAAACTGTGAAGTGTTTTGAAAGGGGAATGGCAGTTGACTAACCTATGAAAAAAAAAAAAAAAAAAAAAAAGAACTATTAGAGACACACAGTATCGGGGTGCCTTTCAATTTCTGAGATTGCATCTGAATTGAATTTAAACTTCTGTAGCTTGATTCCAGCATTCCAAAGGAATAGGAAAAAAATAAAAAATTAACAGGGTCAACAAAATGAATAAGGACATAAAACTTCTTAGGGATTGCATGTGCTTTTGTTTACATTTTGTTCAGCATCTCATCTGAAATACAGGAACTGAATGCGTTCATGAGGGAACGATATTCTTATACTCCAATTTGTATCAATTTTATTAGCCCCTGCTTCTTTTGAGTATTTCCAGACGATCAATTACCTGATGGGAAGCGATTGATGCATTTCTGTTCTCGGATATGATGGTATCAGCCAGTTTCCGGTCTTTCCGTGGAGGTAATGGGGCCGTTTTTATCATAAATCTACAAGACAAATTAACCATTAGGACTATGATAAGGCTTTGAGCTGAGGATGTGTAGATACAACTGAATTGCCATTTTGTAAAAAAAATAAATATAAATATAAAAAAATAAAAAAAATAGAAAATCGCTACCAAGTGAGAAGGTTCTCTGTATAGTTAACAGTATTAGAAGAAAAAAAAAAGCATGGATCTGAAGTAAAGATTCAATAAATAAGGAAAATTAACTTGAGACCAAAATCCATACAATAGAGGATAGTAGTAGCATTGTCAAAATGACCAGTACTTCTGTACTTAAAGTTTAAAAATTTCACAATACTAGCCTTCCACTCAGTTTAACACGCCCACGAATAACCAACTAGCTAATGATATTCGTCAGGATTTAAAGTGCTGACCATTATAGCCAATCACAGATATGTTTGTTGAGTGTGCAAGCGCAATGGCCAACTCAGAATTGAGTTCATTCATCTTGAGCTCTGCACTCTCACAAATAATTCTGCTGTTTTCTTGTGAGCTTGTGCTGCGGTGAATTGAAATCAGCTTCACTGATTGTAAGGGAGCATCTTTTCTCACATTCTGTGTATAACCCATTCATAATTTGAATAAAAGTACAATTGTTCATGCCAAGTACACACTGTCTCAAGACTGACACTGCAAGAAAATGCTGGTCTGAATCTGAAGTTGTAAAATTTGACAATGTGATAACCATAGAAACAGTCGAGCTGTTCAGTTAGCTATAACGTTTATCTTATAACATTTATTTGATCTTTTTAACAATATGTTTTATAATTGAACAATATTTGAAGGCTACATGGTAATGTTTTAATGTATTTGCATCATAGGATTACTTTTTTTGTTTGCTATAGTACTGACATGTTATACTATACTAATCTGTACTTTGACATTTTAATTCATAAAAATGTCAAAGAAAATTGAATTTGTCATGAATAAAAATAAAAAAAAACGACTAAATATAACTAAGCTAGTGAAAGAAAAAGATGTAAATAATTAAACAGCTGAAACAACAATAAGAGAAAGACATGAGATGTTTTGAAAGTTAAAGATAAAAATAATTTAATACCTTTTGCGTTTCCTGTGGGAGGTTTTGAGACCAACACCTCCCCATTCTCCCCAGCCTGGCAGTGTCAGGTCCACCACTTTAGGCTTCCCATGACCTTCCTCTTTCTTTTTGTCTTTAATGAAATCAGAAATGACATCATCCCCAGCAAAGGCCTCCTTGATGATGGAGATCTGTTCATCATGACCCTAACAAACAAGGAAAAACATTTTTAAAACAGGAAATAACTCATAACTAAATGTTAAAATTAACCTAGACAGTCAGCGTTAACTCTGATTCTATTAATCGTTTACAATCTTAAAAGGTTTAATTTGTACAATCCATGTTGTCCACCAAAACACACAATCCATATCTGAGAGTCTTGTTTTCATTTCTGTAAAAGTAACATGGCCTGAATCCGAATTCAAACTCCTCATATTCACATGGTGAATTTAGCAATTCTGGATTACATTCATTCAGTCATACACAATGTTCCCTTAACCTGCGCACGCTGTGCTTTCATATTGGTTGCGCAGAAGAAATGTGCTGCACGCAATGAGTCGAGAAAGCCCTTTGTAAAAGTAAAAAAAATTGCAATGCTGGGGCAAACAGCTATGGATTCGATATTACTTTACAGTTTGAACTGTGAAAATTAAGTGTGCCAAAGAAACCAAATACTCATGGACAAAATAAATCCACGTGAGAGCCAATGCAAATGCAATGACGTGATATAAAACATCATGCTGATTAAGCCCTAGAAGTAGCAGATGATATGCGTAGAACTTTAACAAAACTGCTGTAATGTACAGTCACATGTTTATTGTGCAAATAGCTACGAAAAAAAAAAAAAACTTATTTTTTTTTATACTTATATCCTGTTATCAGTAAAACACTTCAGTTTATATAGATTATAATATATTATGCTATGCTTATTTACTTAAACCTAATAAATAATTGATCTTGTTTTTAATTTTTTAATCTAATGTATGGTCATCAAGACTGTATTTTTTTTTTTCTTTAAGTCAGAAATATTATTGCAATTTCTAATATTGGTTTTCTATTTTAATATAATTTAAAATGTATTCTTCTGAAACAATACATTTTTAACAAATCCCTGTTCCACAAGTCCCCAAAGAAATTAAACAGCACAACTGTTTCCAACCCCGATTACAAATCAGCATATTAGAATGATTTCTGAAGTATCATGTCATAATGAAGACTGATGCTAAAATTTCAGCTTTGCTTCACAAGAATAAATTAGATAAGTATATATAAAAAAAAAACATTTTAATTTGCAATAATGTTTTCCGATATTATTGTTAAATAATATTCCGTTTTAATCCTCATCAAATAGACAAGCCTTGATGAGCATAAGAAGCTTTGATCCCAAACCTTTGAACAGCAGTGTATTATATTGTAAAAAATGTTGTATCAGGTAACATAAAATGTACATCGTTTAGCGTTTACACGGCACATTACAACTATCCACTTCATGTGTGTGCTGTACGGGTCTGGTATAAAGAATGTTTTTGCTCATGCCCGTCCAATACAGAAAAGTTTTGCTTGTACATACATAATTTAAATGCGCCCATGATGTTTACCGTGACTAAGGTCTATTGCTTAAACTTAGCTAAAATTCAACTCACTTCCTCTTCAACCACTGTCGGCAAAAAGGGAACTTTGACAACTTTGGCATCTTTGGTGAGTACTTCTTTGAGGTCGATTTCTCTTCTTTTTTTGTTTGGTGGCTCAGAAGCGGCCTCCGCAACAGCTGCCTGTGATGCTGCAGTGGGCTGGGGGTCGACATCTTTAGCCAAATCCTCCAGGTCCTCTATATTCCTGAATCGAGTCTGTCCTTCATTCAAAAGTTCCTCTTCATCTTCTTGCGTGGGTGTGTTCAACTCTGCTTGTGGTTTCTGCTTTGGACCCTCAAGTGTCTTCTCACTCCTCATAAGCCTGAAAAGGGTGTTAAACTCAGAAACGTCCTCCTCTTCTTCATCCTCCTCCTCTTTATCAGATACGTCAACCACATCTTCAACTACCTCGCTTTCAGGTTCTGTTTACAGGGAAAGTTTGGATGAAAATCATCACTTATGCAGTTCACGTCCAGTAAATGACCTATATAAATTAAATGAATTCCTAAATAAAAGAAGTTTTAGTGTGAATTTGATGGTAGTTTTTCCCAAAGGAAACTGTGTAAAGCTGGTAAAGTGACTCTTTAAGCAGCTCCAGAGATGAAGCTCTTGTATTCATATTCTCATTTATTGAGACCACACAGGCTGAAAAACTGTGTGAGTGTCACATGTGTCTTCGTGTGTGACAGGCACTGATTGATGTCTATCTGTTGTGTGATGGATTGATTAAACCATATCAAGTAAAAACGTCCAGAGCTTATCATTTATATGATATCATTTATCACCATGGCCTGGTATGAACATTGTAGAAAAATGTTCCTTTCCTGTTCCAGAAGTAAATCACCTACTCTATTCACCATTTTATTTTTTGTGCAAGTATTTGCTTTTTACCTGCTCTCTTACTCTGTTCCTCCGTAGGAATCAAGTCCTCTTCATCAGCTTGCCTCAGCTTCCTCTTCCTCTCAAATTCTCCAATTAGTTCCTCCTCCTCATTCTCCTGTTCCTGCTCCGGGGGTTCCTCTATTGTGACACATCTGACCTCAGGTTCTTCGTGCGTAAGTTGGCCTCTCATCCAGGGATTGACAGGGTCAATGATTGGTTCAGGGTCATTCACACATTCAGGTACCGTCTCCAGTGCTTCCTCATTACTTTCTTGTTCGTCATCAGAAGGCACCACAATCTTCTGGGTAAGATCTTTATTCATCTGCAACTGCTCCTGCATTGCTTTGCGTGCCTGAAGAGCATGGGAGACATCCAAATGACAATATTGTGTCAAAGAACAGGCATCATAACATAACATCTTCAGTGTCACTCCACTATCAAGAACATTAAGATCTCTCACCGAATCATCATATTTTGCCATTATGGCTTTTGCTTTTGCCCACTTGCCACTGTTCTGATGCTTCAGAGACATTCTCTCCTGTAGTGAAAACAAAGAAAAACATATTTAAGCCCAAGTGATTCTCATTTATTTGTAATCTTTGTTTGCATAGTTTGTCTTTCAGTATTTTCTCCCCCAATGCATCAGTACCTCCATCCTGGACAGTTCCATCTTTTTAAGCTCTTCCAGAGCCCCATCAGGATTCGTCTTTACCATTTCCTCGAAATTCTTCAGAAACTCTTTACGCCTGGCTCTCTTCTGAATCCTGTGGTACCTGAGAAAAATAAAACAATCAATATATTATTTATGTATATCTGTCTATTTTGTATAGTAGTACTTTACAAGAGAGATTAACTAACAGCAAGTTGTTCACAGAAATCAAAGACATATTCAGTTGTAAAACTCACTTTTTACTCTTGATACTCTTTTCTCTTTTGGCTTTTGCCTCATAGTATGATTGAAGCGCTCTTGTCTTTTGAAGCTCAGCACGGCGAATCTTAGCCTGCCATGCAAAACAAATGGTTACAAAGTGGAATACAAAAAAACTCCATTAATAATAAGTAGAACTGATAGCAAAGATAGAATAAACAACATGAGGCTTAGTGAACAATCATAAGCATTTATCTATCTATCTATCTATCTATCTATCTGTCAATCAGTAAAAAATTGTCAACATTTTAGTAACAGTAGTAATACGAGGAACTCATGTGGTGTCATGTGATATTAACAGATTAGCAAGTCTATTAGTAAAATCCGTTGACTTTAGCAATCTTTTTCCCCATTATGTGCCAATAGTGACCATTCTGAAATGGGGAAGTTTTTTTCTCCAAAGTCTGCATGCCTGTAACTCAAAAGTATTAAAATATGTCTAAAAAACCTTTTAGACTTTAGCTTGAAACAAGCTTTTCATTTGACATTTTCATTTTTAGGCCCTACAAAGTTTAGTCCCGGAGATACTGCAATTTCAATATGGCTCCGGGAGCAATAATGTTATACTGTACACATTTTTAGTCATCAAATATCAATTGTGGACCAACTTTGCATAAAGAAGAGATTTTTCTTTTCTTTTAAGCAGGACTATCTGAGAAACAAATGTTTAAACTAGAAATATATATTGTTCCTTCTGTAAAAACTCAAAATGACTGCATTGAAAACCTGTCTGATTGCTATAAATAGGCCTTTAATTCTGTTTTTTATTTTTTTTCAAAGCTTACTTCCAATTCAAAAAATAAAGATATTTCTATATGATTTTAGATTCTAGTTCATCATAAACTTTTCTTTTGGAATAATCATTTCAGGGCCCTCTATGGTTTAATCTCAGAGACATCAGGATCTCAATGTAGTTCCATGCTAAAATGATTGAATACCCATTTTCAAAAGTCAAAAAAGCAAAATTATATTTGGTTTATTTAGTCATGACTAGATAATAACATGAACAACAACAGTAAACCAGGGTTTAAAAATTTACAGTGTGACATGTCAGATTATGAATGACCAGAATTAATCAATCATCAAGTATGAACAGAGTGAAACATAACAAGACTACCCAGGATTACACCCTAATGCCGGTTTCACACTGCAAGCATCAGCAGGGCGTAAGCAGCGCGCATGCAAAGCAGCTTGAACTGCTGTAAGCTATAGACAAGCATCTTATTTCTGTCATATTTTCCAGGGTTCTTCTCCGAACACTGTGTGCTTTGATTTATGTCATTGCCAACATACTTTGTTATGCAACTTTATATTATAGTTCACACAATAAACTTGAGCAAAGTTATACAGTATGAAAAATAGTAGAGCCTATAGAGTAGAGTGTTTTTGTGCATTTTATTTTTGCATATGGTGAGTGTGAAACACATCAATTACACGATTTTATGGTAAAATGTGTTACTTTTCATGTTAATCGGGCCAGTTTTGATCAAAAACAATGCACTGTCAGTTAAAATCAGCGTAAGTGATGCAGCAAAATTAGACTCGTGCCGAAACTATTGCTCCTTCGTGCTGTGTGAAAGCTCTTATCTGTTAACATGGGCGGCGGAAAAAATATGCGCTGCTGATGCGTGCAATGTGAAACCGGTGTAAGCGTTTGCAATTACCCAGTAATACATTTCACTTCATGTTGTACCGTGTATGTATGTGAACGTGACAAATAAAATTAGAGAAATATTTTTTTCAAGTGTGAAAGATGATGCCAAATATTCCCAAAGCAGTGGAAACTACTTCTATCTATGACTATGATTATCGAACCTTATTTAACTGTATACTAGAGCCCGACCGATAAAGGATTTTGAAAGCCGATACAGATACAAATATTTGTTGGATTTAAAAATCCGATATTCCCCTATATATTTGCCTATTTTTATATATTTTTTTACATTTCTGAAACGCGCAAAAACAAAACATTAACAAATTTCCCTAATATTAGTTATTTATGAGTTTTAACTAACATAATATGATAATGCATTTTAAAAAGAAACTTGTTTCTTTTATTGTCAAAACAGAACAGAGGAACATCAAAATATATTAAAGTTCTGATAAATAAAATGTATAAAAATTCAAACTTAAGATATGAAACGTAAAGTCCTTTGAACTAGGGCTGCACGATTAATCATATCCCAATGTCAACCTATGCGATTACTTTACAGCAAATGTAAATTATATTAAATAAACAAATGCATTTGTGGACGTAACAAGACATTCATTCTTGCGTTCACACCAGACATGAATGAAGCATTAAGCGCGAGTGATTTACATGTTAAGTCAATGCAAAGATGCAATTAGACATCCTGCAGCGCAATTCGTGTGAATTAAGAGGAGCTTTAAAAACCCCAGTTTTACTGCACTCATAAGCAGCGCGGAAGCGCTGAAACATGGGCGCTGAAATAAATATGCGCTGCTTACGCCCTGCTGACACGTGCAGTGTGAAAACGGCGTAAACTCGACATGTTCAAGTGTACATGCGAATAGCGAGATATATTCGCCCAAGTCCTTAGGTGTGAATGCACTTTTAGCAAAGAGGGATTTGAGAAAATTGATTGATTGGCACACAAGAGATACCAAAAGAAATGCACTAAGTATATGTTACATCCTGCTAAAATATTTTGGGACAACATGTAGGCTACAAATATAAAAATGGGTATTTGTTTTATTTATCTGTACTTTTGACTTTTTAATTTTATTTTAATGTTAATTTAAT